>PNEQ01112329.1:9811-98175 GCA_003012365.1 Medauroidea extradentata
TAAAAAGTAACCTTAGTTATAAATACCTGCGCGTTAATGTCTCATAACGCTGGTTTCTCTCCATCGACTAATTTATACAACATGCACTATTGCCGTTACGAATCTCGTAAATGCTGGCATATTTTATTTGAATTTGTATCTCAAAACCGCCACTAAAAACAGACATGACACACGCAATTCAAGAATTCAAGTTTCGTTCCGTTCTACTGCCACGAACGACGACGCACCACTTCAGAAACAATAAATAACGTATTTTCTTAATATGTGAAATAAAAAGTATGTTGTTTCTAGGCTGGCAAACGTAAAACATAATGTACAGAATACCGATGGTTTCACATAGTTTGGCAATGATATTCATAGTAATTTCCAATACTTTTGAATCTGTATATACGCACAACGGACGTCGGACAAACACACGCAGAGACAATATATTTATACACACGCAAATTATGCAAATGGCGGGGCGGCGAAAAAACGGTGAGAACCTACCTCTGATGCCACCTGTCGGTGGAACTTTGAACTGACTGAAGCGCGGAGCAAGCTGTAACGAGCATGATGACGTGAGGTCGACGACAGCATCACATTATCCTGACGCCAATCGAGTCTAATTGTACTGTAAGTAGAAATGTCAATAAGATCATAAATAAATATTTTGAAGTATATTAAATACAGAGAGGTCGATTTCATCTGATGTTCTTTCACTAATGTTGTATTCAAATAGGAAAATACACGGAACTACGTACAATAAATCGCTACCAACTATACAAGCAGTAAAGTAACTATTGCTAATGGTGACTTATATGCAGTAATGACTAGTGATTTTTTTCAAAGGTTAAATCTTTAGTGCTCACTTTATCCCGAATGACCTATACCATACTTCCGTCTTGTAAATATGCAACTTTTACACACTTCACAATACAAGAATGGTAACTTCAGTATACGTTTGACTGTTTTATAAAAAAGTTTAGAAGTACTACCATGGATAAGAACAGGAAATATTAGCTAATTCAACTACCCGCGTGCTAGACTTCAGTGTGCTATGCCTATCCAAGCCCCGTCTATTCGTTCATTGTTTGTTGTTCCACTGAGTGGCAGCTAGTGGACAAGCCCATGTTCGAATTGACCGTCTAAGGGCCATTACCACGCTTCAAGCCCTTGAAAAGCGCATCGCGGAAGTGACGTCACACACGTCGCTGGTCGAATTCACAGCAAGGGCTCATATACACCCTAGAATGTCCCCTTCAGCTAAGGTGACGGGCCACTTGCCTTTCTCGAGCCCTAAGTCCGAATTCACAAAGTGCAGCCTATACTTCATGAAGGGAACAAGGGCTTAGGCACAGACTAAATAGTAATACAGATGTGAAATGACGTGGCGGCTCGTTTGGTATTGGCGAACTTCGCCGCTTATTGGCTGCCCGAGGTTGTTAATACACTGTAAAAAACTTCCCAGAATGTTTAGGGAGTTATTATCCCAGACGCAGTATGGGACGGTTACCACATTTCCGTCTTGTAAATATACAAACCTTTACAGTTGTTACAATACAAGTCTGGTAACTTCAGTATTCATTTGACTGTTTTATAAAAAATGTTTATGAATGCTACCGTGGGTGTCTGGGAAACAATTCTACCATACCTACTTTCTTAGCGCTCCTGTACGCACGTCTGGTGAATTTACAAACTATTTTTTATAAAGTTCACCAGCCCCGTGTATGTTTGGCTCCTGCACGTTACGGCTTGTATCCTATTGGCCTGGTAGGTGTTGCCATTTTGCTGGCGTGTGTGTGTGAGTTCGCTGTCGTATCGGCTATTTCACTTCTGTATTCCTAAACATTCTGTGGCTTAGAGCTCAAGGGGAAGTGATCAAGGGCACGTTGTACTGAAATCGAACACGGCCCAAATGTTCGGGGTTTGAGTATGCATAGAGTAGTTGATTCTAACGTGAAGGTCACTGAATTAACAAAATTGTCCTGTCTCTAACCATGGATGTCTGGGAAACAATTCTGCCATACCTACTTTCTTAGCGCTCCTAGACACACGTGTGGCAAATTTGCAAACTATTTTGTAGACTGCAAGTAACCCGTACGGAAGGGACTGGTGGGCGCTGGTCAAATATTTCGACTTAGAAACATGCGAAATTCACATTGTAGTGTGCCAGAGGACTATATTTAGCCCCGACTATTTGTCCACTAAGCTGCTACTTAGTGGATCAACAGACAATGAACGAATAGATGGGGCTTGAGTATGCATAGTACAATGAATTCTAGCCTACATGTCATTGAATTCGCGAAATTTTCCAGTCCCTGAAAGCAGCTGTAAGTTCTTATTGTAACACTTATTGGCCGATATTGTCGTGGTATGCCGCCGAGGACGCATATGACCAATAACGAAAAGTTTCACACGGCAGTGTGACCAAGCTGTTGTTAAGCGGTCATACACGTAAACGTCACCACTAGGGCCAGGCATATTTCGCGAGTTCAACGACCAACAAGCTAGAATCCGTTATCCTGTGTAGCCTATACCGAAGCCCTACCATTTGTCCATTGCCTGCTACTCATTCAGATAGCAGACAGTGAACTAATATACGGGGCTTGAATATGCATAGGACATTGGATTCCAGCATGCAGATCATTGAACTCGCAAATTATTCCTAACCCTAGCCACCAGATGTAAGTTCGTGGCTCAAAATTTGTACAGGCACAGACTAAATAGTAATACAGACGTGAAATGACGTGGCGACTCATTTGATACGGGCGAACTTCGCCATTCATTGGCTGCCCGAGGCTGTTAATACAAGCCCCGTGTATGTTTGGCTCCTGCATGCTACGGCAGGTTTTCTATTGGCCTGACTGCCGGCTAGCAGGGCAGCCACCTTGCACACATTGGCGGTAGGCGTTTCCGCCATGTTGCTGGCCAGCGAAGCCATTTTGAAGGCTTGTGTGACAGAGTTCGCCATTGAAATATGTCGTGAAATATTAACGAGAATTTTGCGTATCCCTATCGAAATGTAGAAGATAATTAACTTGGCGCGAAGTTTTATCATTGTAGTATTTCAGTGAGCGAGAGATTTTGTCAGCGCTCAACATCGACGTCTTTTAGAGCTGGTGAGGGGTTACATGATGTGAGTGTGGAGCAGCGCCGGAATGAATGGGCGGGTGAAACAGGAGATCCCCGAGTAAAACCCGCCGACCAACGGCATCGTCCGGCACGTTTCCCACATGCGAAAATACGGGGACCGAGCCCACCGGGAATCGAACCCGAATCGCCTTGGTGAGAGGCGAATGGTCTGACAATTCGGCTACCGCGACCCGGAAGTATTTCAGATTGTGTCACGTCAGCTCATTCCTTCTGTCTACGCTAGCACATATCGTCATGCTGCGGCAGCGTTGTTGTGACACTGAGAAGGGGGAAGGTGAGGGTAAATATATTGGTTCGCCCTGAAGTAGGGCGAACACTCACAAAAAGGGATGAAACCAAAGTGACGAGGACGTAACGTTCCAGTAACCTCACTCCTCTGAGTATCGGACATTTTAGACAAAAACGTGTAAACGAGAAACCTTGTTACTTCATGGTCAAAACTATTTCCGTCAGGTACTATTAGAAATGTTATGTTTAATATTCAAAGTAGGGTAGCCTAGTAGTAATTATAAGGTCCATAATTAGAAGATACTATAAAAATGTTCATTGACACAATTCTCAAAATAAGACAACGCCCAATAAAAAGGATTGTAATTATACATAAACATGGGAAAATTGTTTACAATTTTACTTAGCGACATTACAAACAATGACAAAACCATTTTCAGTGAGTGATTGTATTTGGTCAGGTCTTAACATCTAGGTCTTCAGCGCTGATACGCGGTGACATGATGTGAATATGGAGCAATGCCGGAATAAAAAGGCGGGGGAAAAAGAGATCCTTGAGAAAACCCGCCGACCGACAGCATCGTCCGGCACGATTCCCGCATGCGGAAATCCGGCGACCGGCCCCGCCGGGAATCGAACACGGACCGCCTTCGTGGGAGGCGAATGGTCCGGCCATTCGACCACCGCAACCCCAAAATTATTTTGAAATCTGTTAGAAATATGTAGCCATATTACAGATGATGGTTTACCGCGGGAAAACTTGACTGTTTGCTGGATTTCAACGTATACATGATGCAAGAAACTGCATTGTTTTCAAGGGCATGTTGGCACAAAAATTTTTCACGTTACACCGTCATATTTTGTTACAATGCAAATGGTTCGTAAATAGGCATAACTGTTTTTGTACTTGTATGTTTCAGAGCAATTTCTTGCAGTTAAATTGTTAGTTGTAGTGTTATATATACATGTTTAGGTTACACTTTGCATGCTTAAACATTAACATATTTTTACGGTTTGTTTGCGGCAAGGACTATTGCTTAACATTTCCATCGTAACTAGTTGGCGTGTTTTTTATTTTTTTTTTTTTTATATAAATTTTTAGATTTCACAATATTTTCAAGTTTATGACGCAAGATGCGAGATACTGGCGGTATATAAACAACATAAAATGGTGTAAAATTTCTCTCCGTCGCCTTCACCCGCCCTACGAGTGCAGCTCAGTGTTGGCGTCGGGTTGCTATGCGCATTTTGTCTGCCATGACAACTAATTTATACTATACGTACGTCAATTTCTATGTGTGTATGCTTGTATTAGCCATGTGCACCGAGCACAGTGTGACCAGTCTCTTTCCCGCTCTTTTTCATTCACTCTTTATCTTTTATTCTTTCTTTCTCTTACTCTGTTTCTCTCTTTATTCTCTGTCTCGACATTCTTGTCAGCCAGGTTTTGCTGGCGCTTGAAATTCGTCGTAAAGTACCGTAAACCGGGGTTACTTTGACCTAGCGGGGTAACTTTGACAACTCAAAATTGTGGTTTTTATGTTATTTAATGACGAAAGTTCCAAGCAATAGCTATAAGGATAAAAGGAATGATTTAAAAAACTCGGCTCAGATTATCTGTTTATTTACGAGAAAACCCAAAAACTAATATGTTAAAATGTCAAAGTAACCCCGAAAATGGTCAAAGTTACCCCGGTTTACGGTATAGTTGCAGAACGAGTCGTTTTGCCCCGCGAAATGTTTCCCGCATCAAACTTTATTTACATATTTACTTGTGCTTGGAAAATATTCCGAAAATATCCGCTAGCCTTTGGCCCCACAGAGTAGTTAAATTATGTAAAATACGTTCCACCCTACGCCCTGTTACCAAGTTTGTGACTAATTCCGGACTGTTCAATGCTAATAACTAAAGTCGTGCAAATTTCGCGTTGTTATCCGACAACAGGCTCAACTCCAATTACTGTGTGCTCATCTTACTTCTGTTGTTCGACGACAGTGTGTGTGTGGTACGCCTGAATGACTCTCTCGATAAATGATATATTATGTCAACTGATGTAATTTTAAAACGATTCTTACGAGGGCAAGAAACTAATCAAAGGAAAAATTTGGGACATGCGCCATCGTAGAAAATTGTGTCTGTGTGTATTCTCTGGTTTTTTGTGACACACCATTCGCTGAAATGGCATATGTTCAAAATGTTTATTTGATTAATTATGTCAACTGTAAAATACCCACTTCGTATATTGAGGAGGTGCCGCTGTGGTCGAGAGGTCAGATCTCTCGCCTTTAACGTAAACGATCCGGGTTCGATTCCCGGCGGGGTCGGTATCCAGGTTTCCGCACGTGGGAATCGTGCCGGACGATGCCGCTGGTCGGCGGATTTTCTCGGGGTTCTCCCGTTTCCTACACCTTCCTTCCCGCGCAGCTCCATACTCGCATCATGTCACCCCTCACCAGCGCTAAAGACCTCGATGTTAAGAGTTAGTGGCAGCTAGCATTTTTTTTTATGTTGGAGACACGAACACGGGTAAGGTGTAAGTGGAATATAACACGTCTGTCAGACACCTCATCGCCTCTAGGCGCGAAGGACTAAACTATAGTACAGTGTTTTCGTAGAATGTGTTTTTCAACGGAACTTCAAGCAATGACCGTGTTATTTTATTTGGGAAAATACGTGGTAAAGTCCAATGCAGGTTTCTATGATTTTGTTTTACGATTACGGTCGATATTTTCTCACCTAGAACAACGCTTCTGAGAAGCTCGGTAATGATATTTTTAATTAGCGGACGGCATTTTTACAACCACAGGACACAGCTTGAAATGTGTGGAGGCATTCAGGCGCAATCCCACTGTTGGTAGCTTCGCACAACCCGTCTTTCGAGCGAGTGCTTGAACCAGCGGTTCATACCTGCGTTTCCTTTCGTACTGAGTAGGAATACTGGTGCAACGACAGTCATCTATGTTCTTTACGTAGATAAACGCATTGGAAACATTAGTAGTTACACAAGAAAACATACTTTCCGTACCACGCTACATAGAATAGTAGATTGTAGCGTGCAGCTTATCGAACGCGCGAAATGATCATTTTACTATATATACTATATATACTATATAAACGTATATATAAACATATATATAAACATATATATATAAATATATATATAAACATATATATATATAAACATATATATATAAACATATATATGTTTATATATATAAACATATATATATGTGTGTGTGTGATTTGCTTTCTTTACGTGTTAAGAAATTTCACGTTTTTTACAAGATTTTTTTTTCAAACGTAGCGTTACTAATTATGTTCGCAGTAGTGACAAAACTTTACACACACACACACACACACACACATTATATATATATATATATGAACAAACTATAATTTCGTAGTCATGATATATATATATATATATATATATATATATATATATATATATATATCATGACTACGAAATTATAGTTTGTTCATGGTTAAGAGTACCCTTTCAAAAGTAATTTTCGTCAAGAATATTAAAAAAAAATAAAATATGAAAAAAAAATCTGACATAATCTTTTAAAGTACTGTACGTTGAAACCTGCTAATATAATACCACCAGTGTACGTTTATAGTAAAGAAGTAGCAGACAAATACAACGTGGCAAAAAAGTAAAAATTACCAGCGTGTCAGAAGTGCTAACTTTACCGTGTCTAGTATAAGCAACATTTGAAACGTTGTAACATTCTACGGATTGAAGAGGGGGGAGGGGAGTGAAGGTAAAAATCTTGTTTATCAGAAATATTTTATATGTTCAGACCCGACTATTCACTTAATGTTAAAATAATAATTTTTACTATAATTTTTCAATAAATTAAGTAATGGTAAAATAAAATCAAAAAAGTTAAAGAGCAGAAATGCTTAGTACATCAACACTAGGTATAGGCTATGTTAACATTCCAGAAATGGCCATTTGAATTTCTTTACAACACAAACGTTTTATCACAACCCATTCTGATTTAACATTTGTTAAGTGCAGAAATGCCATACATTTACGTAATATGTCATTATTTACGTAGAAATGAAATTCAGTTTTTAAAAAATAATAAATTTTCAGTACATTTCCTTTACCATTAAAGTAATTTCTCTTCGAGCGAGAATAACTGTATACCTACATTTAATTACGTCGAGCGTAAACCTACAATATGTAATCCCAGCGGGCGTACACTCCAACTGGTCATACGAACGCTTCAGGCGGTCTGGAAATAGACGTAGACTACGAAATTTCATTTCGAGGGTCTAAATTAATTGCGTCCGGCTTTTCCACGTTCATTTAAACTGAGCCTTAATCCTTCCGTTCGTTGGTTGGTGTGCGAGTGCAGGTTTCCATTTTCCCCTCAGCTTCGCGTGTCCGTTCCACGTTTTAACAAGTTGTGCCTGCAAGCTGTCGGCTTTGCAGTGACAGCGTGAACTGGCCTTAGCAAGTCGGCCAGCCTGAACACACCATTACTCGTGGTTTCCTACCCAGGCGGGCTCGACCAAGCATTAACAGTTACTAAACACAAGGTGGATACAATTAAATTCAACAACAGTGTTCCTCACACACGGAAACAATATTTTGTGGCAGCTACACAATATGTTGTGAGTATTCGTCCTGCAAAATTTATTTTGCAGTCACCACGAAAACGTTTAGTTGTGACCAATAAAATGTTACGGCCACCACAAAATTATTTAGTGGTCACCAAAATAATTTTGCAGGGAAGACTTCCTACAAATGTTTCTTTCAGTGCACCAGTCGCGAGGCGCGGGTGTATTCCAAGGTAAGCGATGCTTATCTATTATGGCGGAGTCTCATAGGCTCGACAGATGCGACATAGCCTTCGCGACATGGAAAACAAAAGACGTCAGCCAATCAGCAGCTAGGTTTCTGTGACGTCTGCTCGACAGAAATGTCGGACGCGATGCGAATCCCAAAGAAATAAACAGATTTTAATCAAGTCGGGGTGTGATTTCGAACCCAAATGTTGGTGAAGCTGGTGATGTGGTAATATCGCGTTTATTGATTTTAGGAAAGATTTTCTGTGGTTATCGTAATCAAATCATAACGTTATTAAGCAAACGCGTAATTATGCATTTGTTTCCGCAATTCGGAATGCTAGTGGGTATTTAAAATATATTACTGATGAACGAAAAATGTATTACAGATGCACGAAAAATCTGAAATACTGCAAACATCTGTAGCTGTCGCACTGTAGGTTTGTATCTAGTGGCAACGGACTATTTACACGTTGACGCGTGACAGCTAAATTGGTGTTCGTAATAACGAGTAATTTAAGTGTCTCATCGCTTTTTGTCTTGTCGCTTTGTCGCGTCTGTGAGACTCCACCATGACTGTACACAAGTCTTGTTTGTGAAACCATTTGACTGATAGGCATACGCAGAATGTCGGGAAATTCGCGGATCCGAATTACACCGTGCGAATAAGTGACCAAAACATAATATCGTCAGCTTAGTGCAAGAACTGGGTAACTTAAATTTTCCAAGATTAAGTTGTCTGCAGATGTCTACACTAGCCTTTATTATTGTTCTTTTTGATATGTATACATTTATAAATGTGTTAATTAGGAGTATTGATGCAAGACAAATTTGTATTTCAAAAAATAACTATTTGTATGACAACAGCAATTTTCAGTGATATACTTGGATATCTCCAGCTACCTAGTTACCTAGTTGTAGCGTTAAGCCGACGATATACTCTTCGGTAAAAAGTTACCACGCCGTTAGATTACGAGGTAGTTTCAAAATACCAGCGAGCGGGAATGTAGGGTAGGTTATTCGCACTACCTTGTCGTATTTCTTACCTGCAGGTAACCCCACTGCTACTAGTGACAGTAAATTATTCGCTGTCTACATGCCTGCCGACACGTTTTGGATAATATCACTAATAAATATTTGTGTATCACTGCATGGGGTACCTGGTTTGTGTACTGGTTAGGACGCACTCATTTAACTAAAGCTATTTACGTTCAGTTTTCTGGGGGGGTTACCTGAATGTGCGATTTTGTAGAACTTAGTGAACATTGTCATAACTTGGAGTTCACTTTAATAGTGCAGTTTTCTTGCCCTCAGAGTGCAACAGCGATAGAGTATTATGCACATACTTTTACACCATCAGTGTAATAGATGTACGTTATTCCGTCGCTAAAATATTATTACAAGACGCCTATTAGTTCTGTTACACGCCTTGCAAGGAAGTCGCATGCCTGCATATGTTTCCGGCGTTACAAAATATATACATTTTAAATACCATTTTTTTTTTTTTTTCGAAAGCTGCTAATTGTAGCAATTTTCGACAAGACGACCTATTTTTTAATAATTTCCGCTTCTGTTTAATAATCTGTAGCAGGACATGAATTACAGTGAAGTGTTCCGAAGTCAGAAGAGAAGAAGAAAAGTGGCGTACCCAATTCGAACAATAATGGGCCAAAGACATCATCAAACTAAATTACTTAGAATCAAGTAAAGACATTTATAAGTAGGGAGAGAAAAATTTCGCGAATTCAATAACCTGCATGTTAGAATCAAATATCCTATGCATAGAGACACTGATAAGTCGCGGGAAAAGTTGATTGTTTGCTAGGCTTTAACATACTATGTATAACACTGAAGATTTTGCACTTATATTGGCTATAGTTTATATGAAGCATTGTGTCCCTCTTCAACAGACCCAATTAGAACTGAACAGTTGTAACACAGAGCGTATGTGGTTTGCCAGAAAACTGTTCGCACGTGTCACGATTGAGATACTACAGTTAATTGGAGACTACGTTAAATATTTTCGCGATTTTCCAGTGTCTCTACCTATGCATACTCAAGCCCCGACCATTTGTACACTAGCTGCTACTCAGTGGAACAACAGACAATGAACGAGTATACATAGGATATTAGATTCCAGCATGCAGATCATTTAACTCGCGAAATTATTCTGTCCCTAAAAGACACTGTAAAAAGTTACAATATTTAATATTAAGTAGTTTTTAAAATTATAATTAAAATAAGTTTGAAAGTCTATCTTCAGGGTAGCATTACTCCCGCAATATTCACTTTAGAAACAAATTAAAAACACATTTTCGACATGCTTTTTGTGAGCTATCACCACACGATATTACACACTCCTTCCTGAAGTCTAGTTTACGCCAACGATAACAGTTGCAAATAATACATGTTTTCAACAAAGTTATTAACAGTGTTGTAAAAAATTTTTGAAAATGGTTGACATCATGTTACCAACATTGTGGCCAACATTCTGTTATTAACTTTGATAATAATTATAAAGTATGTTAATAACATTTGTTACCAATACTTTGTTGAAAACATTTGCTAGCAAAAAAAGTTATGAATTTTGTAAACTTGTTAATAACTTTGTCACCAACACTGTTGATAAAATTATTTCCCCGGCCCATTCTAGGGCGGTCTAGATCAAATGATGATGGTAACAAATGTTACTAGCAATGTTATCAGCAATGTTGTAGGCATTTTTGTCGTTAACATTACAATTGACATCCGTTCATCATTCTTAGAACTTTGTTAGTAACATTGGTGTTTTCAGCTATATTAATATCACATTTACTATCAACATTGCTATAAAATAGTATACCATATTTTAGAATTTGTTAACAGTCTTACTGTTATTTTTTTCTGTGTAAACTGGGCTTGACTCATATTTATCCAACGTTCATATTTTGTTACCTGTTTGTTTGCATTTTCCTTGGACAATAAGAATTTTAGTACGCTAAATATTGAACGTTTGTGATTTGTCTGAAAATCGTTAGTAGTTGTATCAACGCGTAAGGTGGCACATGCTAAATACTTGAACTATGTATGTTAAGGCCAATCATTCTCTCGAGCTTACACCGTCGCTTAATATTATCACTAGAGATGATGTTTAGAGATGATGGTATATCGCGGGAAAACTTGACTGTTTGCTGGGTTTCAACACACGTTCAGCTTACCAGAAGATTACTGGCCGTAGCTTGTACTTGGAGCTGTTGCCCTATTTGACTGAGCCAATAAGAATCCCGATGTTGTAATAATTGGTGCCGGTTAACGGTCTACAGACAGCTACGTTGTGTCAGACGTATATCTCCCAATTATACATGTTGCACGATCTACAGTTTTTTCAAAGGTGTGTTGGCACACAAAATGTTCGTGATATACCAACATCTCTAATGATGTTATATCGCGAAAACGTTTTGTACCAACATACCTTTGAAAACGCTGTAGTATATTGTAGCATCAACGATTCTGTTATACGTCTGACACAACGTAGCTGTCTGTAGACCATCAACCGGCACCAAATATTACAACACCGGGAATCTCATTAGCTCAGTCGAATAGGGTAACAGCTCCACGTACGTGCAAAAGCCAGTGATATCATGAAATGCTTAACGTATGTTGGAACCCAGAAAACAGTCAAGTTTTCCCACGATAAACCATCATAAATAGGGCCCGATAGTTTTTGCGAAAATATTTTGCCCCACTTTGTCTCAGTGTCGTACGTACACACCTGCAGCTCAACTTCATGATTATTGACAGAGCTGTTTTTTGCAGCGTTATTAATTATTTGAGTGCGCCAATGAGTACATGGACAACTGTGACACAACACGTCTGTGATTTGCGGGTTTAACCTCCAGACGTTATATGTTACGGCATTCAATCGCTGACCACAAAGCAGAGATGCAAGTGCGCACGTAAGGCACTGAAACAAAGTGCTGCAAAAATATTTTCGCGACAACTACCAGGCCATAATCGTCTCTAATTATTATCAATCACGTGTATAGTATGAACTATTACCACATATACGTTGGCATCTTGTTTCCAAAAAAAAATATTACCCAAAGCTAAAATAATTTTGCAAAGCTGGCATTTGACACCAATAATACTGTTCAGTAACCAAACTTTCTTTGAGTGTTCAAGATTTTTCATAGTTTCCTGATAATGCCTTAATATAAAGGTGAAAACTCTGCTTAAATAATTATTTTCGTCCAATTTTCAACGCAAGAGTGGAAACGCTAAGCCTTTTAAAATAAATTTAATTAAAACGTTTCATTTTAAGTCAAAATGTTTACTGAAGCGAGAGCTATTCCGTTAATACGCTGTATGTGTGGAATGTGACATTTTGCTTTTAATCGGGTATTAAATGTGTTGGTATAACATTGCTGTATGTTTTCATAAAATTTGAAACTTAGAAACGCGCGAATCACAGAATAGACTGCCAAGAAATGATAGTAAATGAGAAATAATGTTAAATTATATATTTGCATAACTAATTTCATTAATATTTGTAAATAGTTTCTCTTTAAATTACACTTATCTCAACCTACCAATTAAAAACATTTTACAATAAAAATTACGTAAATTAAATCTATACAGAAATAAAGCGTGGCTCTAAAACCATTGTTTTACATCACAAATTTTAATTGAATATGAGCCAGTACAAAGTATGTAGCTTGGCAGCAAAGAAAATGTTTGTTTGAAGTACTATGAAATAATGTTTGTGAAAAATTGTGTTGATATTAAAACAGTTCGATGGGCATGTTTGGTTGTGTCAGTCGAAACTTTATAATGACAAGATTTATGTTTGAAAAAAAAATCCTACAAAGAAAATAGAACAACGTTTTTACTTCAAACTTTAAACAAAACTTTTCTTTGCGGCAAAACTACTGAAACAAAGTCAACAAAGTGTTCTAGAATTAAAACGTAAAGCTATATAAGCAGAGAAATTTTAAAATATCTACAAACGACTGTTGAAAACTATATATCTTTTTGCAAACGCCACTGTGGACGAATGGTACCGTGCTGCAGAAAAAACCCACAGTAAAAATAAAAGCAAATAAAGACAAAGCCAATATAAGCTGTAGTCAACGAGCATATATAATTGAAGACCTCGGGAGTAAATAATTATAACCCACGTTGTAAGACAGCGGATGTAAAAAAAATTTATCCGTACATTTAAAAGAAATACTTATTTACAAAACACGTAGGTAGTTTATTTTAAACCACGTATTTAATGATAAATTTATGTAACGTTTTTGTCCAGATTTGACATACATTATTACACCTGATCTGAAAACTACAGGAACGGTGGTTATCATTATTTACTCCCAAGGCCTTCGATTTACAGACAACTAATGCTGCCTTTTATTTATTTAGTTGGATTTTTACGTGTCCCCGAACATGGTTAGTGATGCTGGTTTATCGCGGGAAAACTTGACTGCTTGCTGGGTTTTAATGCACGTTCAGATTAAGAAACGATTATTGTCTTTCGCTTGATCGTACAGATGTTACCCTGTTTGACTAAGGCAATAATAATCCCGCTGTTTAAATAATTGATGCCTATTATTGGTCTGCAGACAACTACGCTGTTAAGACGTGTATCATCCAGTCATAAATGTCACAAGAAAATACAGTGTTTTTAAAGGTATGTTGATACAAAACATTTTCGCGATATACTATCATCTCTACACATGGTCTTAGTAGAGGAATATGGGGGAAGGGGGAAGGAGATAGTAGTCCGGAAAGGCCTGTTTAAGGATTCACCCCAGTATTTTCCTGGAACGACTTCGGAAATCCCTGGAAAACCGAAATCAGGATGGCCTGAGCCGGGGATCGAACCCAGATTCTCCCGAATGCGAGGCGTGTGTTCTACCACTGCTCCACCGCGCTCGGGGGACCGCAGTGATCTAATGGTCAGACCATTCGCCTCCCACCAAGGCGATCCGGGTTCGGTTTCCGGCGGGGTCGGTCCCCGAATTTTCGCCATGTGGGAATCATACCGGACGATGCCGCTGACCGGCGGGTTTTCTCGGGGATCTCACGTTTACCCCGCCCTTTCATTCCGGCGCTGCTCCATACTCACATCATGTCAACCCTCACCAGCGCTGAAGACCTCGAAGTTAAGCGCTGACCAAAATCTCTCAATTTCTACTGTCAGGGTGCTTCTTCAAAACGGCAGTAATGGCGTACGCCCAAAAAAAAATAGTTTGTTAACAACCACCCAACTGCAGGAATCGTTCACAGACAGTAAAGCTACTCGAGTCTCTCACATTGTTCAGAGACCAATGCCAGGCGGCGCCAGTAATGAATTATTCCCACACCGTTCTAGCCGGTCGGGCCAGCGCTGATAATAGCTGCGATCACGAGCGAGCGCCACAAACGTCCGTATGATAACGCAGCCCTCCTTCCACACCGCTGTACCAGCCGACCTCGTGCGCACGTGATCCCGATAGTGTTCCAGGGGGGTGTCAGGCCGAATGGGGAGGGAGGCAGGGGAGGGGGTCTCTTCGCCGATGCACGGCACGGACGTGCGCGGTGAACTAGTCAGTACATAGTTGCGAGTTGGGTCGCGAATACCAATGACTAGCCCCCCCGCCCTTCTCCTCCTCCCTATGAGAGGGTCACTCAAGACCTCCCAACCCCCCCCCGGCACAGCAACCCTTCTAGCATGTCACGGCGTCGCGCACACTGTCGCTTGATTGGGCCAGACACCAGCGCTGACCCTAACTCTCTCACCTATCGCTATTAATCACTGTTCATTAAGGCATCCACCACTTGAGATACCTTCGCTATATTAGCCCCACCCTCGCCTCTCCCACGTGCTTTTCCCCTCCCTCCAAGTCTCGTGTATACATAAATGGGAAAAAAATTGTTCCAGCGTTGAGGACAACCGCCCTGGAAAATTTATTTCGTGGTCATCACAACATTTTTTCCGTCACCACTAAAATATTGCATTGTATTTAAGGGCTTGTTCCTTGGTTTTTTTTTCAGACTGGTGTTAATAACTCAAATATTTTTTTAACCAAAAGCTTCGAACAAATTTGAGACAATGTGCAGTCACGCGATGCACAATATTGTGGATGCATTTTTAAAAATAATGTACAATTCGCCAGCAAAAATATTTTGTTTTGTTTTGGCTTATTTTCACGACAAAAATCGCGGTTCTTTGAGTGACGAAATCTAAAAAAACCGTTCAGTAGGCCCTACATTGCTACAAAAAAAAATTCACATATAATGACATATGTATTAGTGTCAAAACCGTGGAGCAAAATTTTGATTTGAGTATTAGGTAGCAATGAAAAATATTTTCGAAATCACTGAAAAACAAAGGAAGTAGCCCTTAATACAAAATAATATGGCAGATAAGACTCGTACAATTTTTTTCCTTCAGTATAGAGACATGAAAATTTAGCGATTTCTTTCGGGCGTAAGCTAGAATGTTAACAATTGAAAGTTCATGCCAAGTTCACTGGTAACACACCCACATACCTAATCTCACATTTGAGACGATCTGTGTTTGGGTCCGGCCATCACGATTCTCAGTTTTTTTTCCCCCCTTTAGAAGAATGATGCCTTTATACACGTAGAGGCTTCAGCTAATCTTCTATATCCACTGAGTTACTCTATGAAGATCTTGGCGCTGTTTGTAACTGAAGATATTTCGGTCAGCATTCAACATGCAGATCTCCGTCGTTGGTGAGGGGTGACACGATGTATAGGGCAGCGCCGGAACGAATGGGCGGGGAAAACGGGAGATCCCTGAGAAAATCCGCCAACCGGCGGCATCCTCCGGCACGAATCCCACATGCGAAAATCCGGGGACCAACCCCGCCGGGAATCGAATCCGGATCGCCTTGGTGGGGGGCGACTGTGGCCCCCCGACACTGTTTGGAAGCACAGTAGTTTAAAACTCTCAAAGACTTCATTACATTACATTATAGTTAAGATTTTTTTAAAATTTGGTTCACCTGGAGATGCCTAGGGCATACAGGTGGGATATTTATTTCTGTCTACATTGCTAACATTTTAACTACAATTTTTTAAAGATATTTTCTGCAATAATTCTGTACCATTATAAGTATGATTGTGACACTTACAAACAAACTGGAAATATGCTGCAGATACAGCAATATTAATATTTACATACAACTGGAGTATAATTCAAAATAATTCCGAGTAGATGTCAAATTATGGAGTAACTTTATTTTTTCAAGTAAATACGTTCCTTTTTTTAAGTACGTACATTTTGTACACTGGCAGAGAAATGTTTTTAGTATTGAGACGGCCAAATTATTGTATGGTGAAAACCAGATTTTTTGGCGACCAAATATTTTAACAGTGCCAACAAAATGTTTTGGCGGCTAGCACAAAAACATATTTGGGATTTAAAATATATTACAGGTGCCACAAAATATATTTTTTTCCGTAAATGTATATATGGGATGCTCCAAAGGCAATTTATTTTTAATCGACAACTTTTTAAAGAAAGATTTGTTCAGTTCGTTCTTCAGCTCATTAAAATACGTACTTTCCAGTTTTTTCTTCACGTAGTGTTCGACTGAAAATCGTTCGTTACGAGTATCAGGTAGTATGAATATGATATTATTTAAGTACCAAAAACCATTTGGAATAAACATCTTGTTTAGTATACAGTAAATTATAATTATTTAGTTTCAAAAGTTGAGCGAAGAAACAATTAGCTACATACAGGCGCAGGTATGATCTGGTCATTAATTAAGTCTTATCATTTCTGTCGGAGGAAAATACATACGTATCAGTGGCGGGCGGGTGTAAGAGTACACTGAGTAACTTTGAACCAATTAAGGGCGAGTATCGCTTGGCGAGAGCTCTGGAGGGGAGTTATCTAACTCTGCCAATTAGCGCTGAAAAACAAACCGGACGAGTGAAATGTAATTATGTAACTTTATCAGGGACTCCACCCATACTGGGAATGAAATCAACTTCACAGACTGACAGACTCATCTTTATATATGAGGGGCTTAGATTTATAACGGTTTAACTCAGTTAAAATAGTTTTCTCGTAAAAATTATTTGTAATCACATGCAAAATTCAGTACATTCTTGCAATACTCTAATTGTAATAAGAAATTCGGTTAATAGTAAAATATTGGTTTACAGAGTATACATTTAAAAATAGGCCCACTAGTCGTCATTGTCTGGTAACGCCAAGATCGATGTGAGATCCATACACACTAGTCACCAATATGAACATACACCATCCATAAATATATGTATTACGTTATCAATATGGTCTGTTCGTAATGTATAATTAATGACTTAGGCACACATAATTAGTGAACCTTAAGAGGGGCATGGTACATAATTCAACGTTAAAAGCATTAATCTATAACTGTAGATTTCTTGAAGCCAATTTGCGAAAGTTAAACAATAGCAATCCTAGACAATAATTTCAGCCAACGTTTTAAACAAAATTGTTTCCAGTGTTAGGAACTTCTGAGGCACAATCTCAGACGCCGGAACCTCGTGCATTTAAATGCGGCGCAAGAGATCACGCGTAACGAATTAGTAATTTTGGTTAAATATTTACTGATCAAGTTGACAAACATCATTATCTAGGATTGTAATTGAGTATTTCATCCATATTGGCTTCGAAAAAAGCGCAGAAATCAATTGATGTTTTCAGCGTTTATCTTCGGTACAGGTATTTTATAATTAGAGCCAGTGATTTTTGGTGAAAAAAATTCTGCAACAACTTGTTTCAGTGTCTTAAGTGCACAGCTTCAACTCTGGTTCGTGGTTATTGGCAGAATATAACATGGCAGAGGCGTGGCTCATTTGACTGCACCAACCAGAACAATGTTACCGCGACACCACACGACTGTGATTTGCGGGTAGGACCCCGATATGCCGAAAGTAAAAACTTCCAACCACTGACCATGAAGCAGAGAAACACATGTGCACATAAAGCATGGAAACAAAATGTTGCATAATTCTTTTCACCAATAATCACTGGCTCTACTTGTAATATAAATAACAGCGACACTGATAAAGCTTTGTGACTTACGCCGCTATGAATCTCAGCCCCTCATATCTCCTCTTCAGTCCCATGTTATTGAGGTATACACACGCGAATTCAGTGACCTACATGTCAGAATCCATTGTACTACGCATACTCAAGCCACTTATATTCGTTCATTGCCTGCTGTTCCGGAGAAACAGCTAAGAGCCCTACATAGCTGGCTAATGAACGTGGTTGCAACTTGTAAGGACAAATATTTTTTCAAAGACGTACTACTAAATCTGCGTTCGATATTTTGGGAAAAGAAAACATTTGAAACTATGCTTCTGTATTTATATATTTTAGATATCACGTTTAGAAACACGGATTCGGAACAGCTCTAAATGGCAAAAAAAAAAAAAATGTATTTTTTTTTTTCAGATTGTTTTCGCGCGCAAAAAAAAAAAAAACCAACCGGAATCGTGAAACAAAAATAGAGAAGCATGCGTTGGACTTTTTTATGCACATTCCGTCAAAATAGTAAGGTCGCCGCTTAAATTCGACAGAAAAAATCCAACGGCGGAAACAATGCACGTCGTTTTCACGCTCCGCGCACAAAGGCGACACGGCTGTTGACCACGGTCGTAGAAGAACAGGTCTGAACACTCGCCTATCTAACAATGTATTTTGCTTGACCCCCTTGTTGTTTGGCTGTAGTTCAAGTTACCGAGAATGTCGTACTTTTTGGCGCTGTTTTCCGGGCGGTCGGACTCAAACTCCGCCCACTTTTTTCCATTGTTAAATTTATAAAGCAAATAAAGATTGCTGGGGCCTTTCCTTAAAATTATGAAGAACGTATTTCATAAATTGATAAAAAATACGTTTTGATAAATTGTTTATCTTAGCGGAAAGGAAGTGGGCGGAGTTTAGTCCGACCGCCGTAACATCAGCGCCAATAAAACACAATATTCTCGGTAACTTGGTGAACTACAGCCAAACAACAAGGGGGTCAAATATCCAGGCGAGTGTCCAGACCTGTTCTACGGCCGTGGTGTTGACAAACAAGCCAGTCTAGCCCTTACCGCCTGCCAGTTTCCGGACATCAGACGCGGCATATAACGCGCGCTGTATAAGGCTCTTAAGGTTCCTATCTACATGCGCTGAAAACGATTTGTAGCGTGTCGCGATTAATCATTTTTGGAGGAAATTACACAACGCGCATTACACGTGTATGTCTACGAAAAGAACGCACACTTTAAAAAACGCTTCTAGAAGTTTAAAAATTAGTATAGCTTATTAGAAATATGTTTAGGCCCCTAAAAATAGCAATAAAAAATTTTTTTTCAGGATGCCGTATCTAGAAATATGTCGGCTGGATTCGAAAAACACAATGATAGAAGCGTGCGTTAGACTTTAAACGATAGTTTCCACAAATAAAATGACATGGTCACAGCTTAAAATCCCATAGGAAAATGGTTAATAATGAAGGTACGCACGCCAGTTGCGTGGTAGGCGTGTTGAGGCGATACTGCTGTACATACGCCGGCTGACGACGCCCTTAACGCGTTATCGATTTTATGACTCACACACACTAACGCAGCCTCCCTAGATAAGGACCTTAGTGCACAAATTAGAGTATACATAGGACAATGCATTCTAACATGTAGGTCACTGAATTCGTACATTTTTTGTCCCTAAATAAAGATTGTTTCGGAAGTCATTGTCGGAAATTTAGAACTAAGACGTACATATTATATAAGCAAAAAAAAAAAAAAAAAAAAAAGGTCCAGGTAGCAAAGGTCCGGTAATGGACCGTTTTACATCGCCACCACTTTCATCAGACACCGATTTTGTATTGCTCATCATGAAGGCTGGCGTAATAAAGCAGATACCAATGACGGATGGAGGAGAGGGCATAATCAGATGCAATGGAAAACCATGGGAAAAGTTTACTGTTTGTTAGGCTCTAACGTGATATGTTTTGTATCTATATCGGCTATCGCTTATTTGAGTCATTGTTTCTCTCGTCAATAAGCCCAGTTATAACTGCGAAGCTTTTGCACAGAATGTGTGTGATTCTGCGTGCACCGAGATTGTACAGCACTGAGCAAACTCCAGCTTACCTTGAAACTACTCGCGACTCGCCACTGGTGAGCTGTACCCGAAAAAAAATGTTGCCCGGTGAGAGGTTCGAGAACCGTTGCAGGGGGATGGCATTGGTGAAATTCGGGAAAATTCGCGGCGAGGAAGAAAATATTCATGGAGCTCCATGGAATGGGAGTTTTGTTGGGGGGGGGGGGGGTTAGCGTTGGCGTGCTGACGCGCGCGGCGAGGCACTACAAAGCGAGGGCGGCTGTCAGTTTCACAGCTGCGACGAGTGGACAGACGGGTCGCATGTGTGCGGGTGTTTGGAGGCAGGGGTTTGGGGGTGGGAGGTTGATTGATGGCTCTCGCGTACCGCAACAGGCACTCGCGTACCGCGGTGTGGCTCCCAGAGGGGGAAGGGGGGGACAATGTCGGCGACACGGTAATTGCTACGAGTGCTTGAGGGACATGCACTTTTGTCCCGCCAGCTGCTGCCAACCTTCACAACTACCTACCTCCCTTAACCGTCACCTCACAACTATGCTATCGCGGCTCAGTTACACTTTAAGTAAAAGGGCGTGGTACATAATTCAACGCTAAAAGAATTAATCTATAACTGTAGGTTTCTTGAAGCCAAATTGCGAAAATTTAACAATAGCAATCCTACCCAATAGTTTTAGCCAACGTTCTAAACAAAATTGTTTCCAGTGTTACGAACTTCTGAGGCACAATCTCTGACGCCGGAACCACGTGCATTAAACTGCGGCACAAGAGATAACGCGTAACGAATTAGTAATTTTGGATAAATATTTACTGATAAAGTTGGCAAATACCAACATCTAGGATTTTCATTGAGTATTATATCGATATTGGCTTCGAAAAAAGCTTAGAAATCATTTTAAGTTTTCAGCGTTTATTTATCTATGGTGCACTCTTAAGAGCGTTCAAGTGCGATAATATCATAATTTTATTTTTATATGAAATAGTGTTAGTTTAGTAGACGATACTCGTGAGTACAGTTTCTTCTTACGAAACAATTTTATCTTTCACAGTTTTCTCATAACGGTGCGTCAAAGTCAAAATTTGCTTGTTTCGCTGCCATGCAAATAGTGAAAACCAACTGACCTACTTGAATAAAATAATTCACTGTGATATTAAATTCCATGAACTATGCAATAAAGTAATTGAAATACCACTACGTTATATGTTGAATTTTTTAAAATATCACAAAAATACAGGAAAAAAAGTTGAAAATTCAGCTATTTTATTAAGTTCAGAAGTAGTACGGGATTTTTTTGAAAATGTTTTATTACGTAGCACGTGACATGTTCTTTCACTCTGAATTATTCCACGTACGACGGTCAATACGTTTTCACTAATTGCATGGCAGCAGAACATGCCAATTTTACCTTTGAAACACCGTTATGAGAAAACTGTACTCACAAGGCTCGTCTACGAAACTGACACAATTTCATATGAAAATAAAATTATGATATTATCACACTCGAACATCTTTAAGGCGGTTCACCTACCTCACGCTTCAAATGAGTTGCAGTGTGTTCGTAAATAGGTATTTTTCTACGAAAATATTTCACATGCACCCATTGTGCCAACGTACGAAAAGAAAACAAACTTCAGACAAGGTCGGAACCTCATTGTTAAAACACCACGCTCATTAAAAAACACTGTTTCTAAGCCTCCAACATGGCTAAAATGGCCTTTTCAGACTTCCGTACTTCAAAACCATCAGCGTGAATCTGTGAATATTCACTAATTCAGATTTAGAGTGTGTACTATTAATTTTCAGACAAGCATGTCACAAGGATGCAGAGTCGGTTAAAAGAATAAAACAGCAGAACATGACCGTCAACATTGCTTGCTTAACATGAGCAACATGTAGCATGCTCTGATCTTGTTACAGAATAAAAAATACTCTTTTGAACACAACAAAAAATAGGTATGAGAGGATTCACGTCTGCTAAAAATATGTATACATGTATTTTTCCCTCGCGGCACTGCAGACGACAAAAATGTGGAAAATCATCACAACCAAGAGCTCTCCGTTTGCAGGGGTGCCACGCGCAGGAAATTAAATTTAGGTCATGCTCAAAGCGCGTTGTTCTGAAAGCTCTGTGATGAAGCAGCTCTCGACGTTCGGAATCATTTGCGCAGGAAAGACAACAACGTTCGTAATTGAAACCGCAATCACACGCGCTACCAGAAAAAGAAAAAAGAATAATAATAAACCGCGGCTGTCGCGGCGAATATATATTTCTCTTTGTTGTGTTGTCAGGCATTGTTTGCTGTGCGCTGTAGCTCTCTCGAAGGTACGTCGGCAGTCGTCACCACACGTTTTCGATGGCACGCCTGGTTTTGATGTAGAGTCCCGCGATCGCAATACAAAACATTCCCTTCGATACTTAATTAAACATGGCCGTCCGCGATACACGTAACGGTCCTTATGTCTGTCTGAGTTCTGAAGTGCGGTTGAATCCGCACGGATGCGTGTGCGGTAGCACCGATTTCATTAGCGGCGTTGATTTCCTAAAACGACTAATGAAGCACAAGTAGGTAAAGCTTTCACTATAACGTTTCACAGTTACCACTCAAAATTACCGTAAATCGGAGAGCATGATTATTAGGCCCGGATAATTTCGCGTTTTCTTTCCGACACAAGATAGAATTCTAGCAACTGCACCTTCGTGTCACTTTCGCAATTGGCCCTTGACTTATTTGACACCTTCTGTAAGTCACTGAGCCAATAACAAAAATGTAACTAATCACATGTCCATTTTACGTGGAAGCGAGCAGCTAATGATCAGCTGCTGTCTGCTTGAGAAAACATACATTTTTGGAGACTAGCCTACTGGTCAGTGAACCCGCGAATTTTTCCGTGCTCTAATGATTATACAAGACTTGGAACTCTCGAGAACCTTATATTCATCGAAGACGTGAGAGGTTGGCAGGAAAAAGGCTGCCAACCTGGGAATGGTATTTATAAAGGTTGGTTAGAAGTTATTCAATTAATGTTTTGCTTCTTGAAAGAAGTTATTTACTGCATACATGAAGGCGGCCCGATTGTATCGTTCGATACGAAATCTATATGACTTGTTTTCGTATTTTCCATTTAATTTGATCTGTATAATAAACTATACAGTCATACTCAAAATCACCGAGCAACTACACACGGTGCGGTATACTTATGTACATACAAACGTAAATGCAGTTAGGCTAGTTGTCATGCAGTTATGCAGGATGCTTCTTAAATAGACTGTCATACTCCGCAGATGTATTCCTCACAAAAAATAAGACGAATATATGTTAAGACTTGCCACCTAAAGTGCACTCCAAGAGCTTTACGTATCTTCAAGTATAACTTACTACTGATGCTGTTAACTGTTATTCCACAGAATAAATAGAACTTCAAATTCGTTACTGTACCGCTTTTCCCTCGGGTGTCATTAAATGGTTCACACAATTAAAAACTTAAGCAGTAGACTTAAGGCGCCCGCCTGGATGGCGCTCGAACTTTATGTAGAGAATTCGGAGTTACGTTTTTTTCTCAGAGACCAGTAAACGTGCATCCACAATGCTTATCTACGGAAAGGAAACACACTTCAGACTACTTGTGCATGTGACTTTCAAGACACCACGCACATTGGAAGCATTATTTTAAAGCCATCAAACATAGCTAAAATCGGCTTTTTCACGCGGTTGTTCCTCAAGATATATGTAACTGATTTGTTCTAAATTGAGGTCAAGTACATTAGACTTTGCTACAGAGACGCGTTCAGTATAATTATATAGTCTCCACTTTAAGTCCCACAGTAAAAACGTTACTGCGGGAACACCGCGCGCGTGTTTACGACTTTGACCGTAGAGGCGACATCACAACACAAGTGCCGGCCGATGTCGCTCGTATAGCGCTTAATAGATTTTCGCCTCACACACACAAATATACCCTTCACCAGGCGGCCGCCTTAAGAAGAGAGCGGTAGAGTCATAAAAATTGAGCGTAGACAGGTTTCTGCCTCAGTCCAGCCAACAGAATCAGTGTTTGATTATTGTATTTTTCGCCATGCTTATATTATACTGAATGCTACGGTTACACATGGTTAGTAAAATAACGATAAAATAATATTTGAGAAACTGCGAGACATAAAAGACCCTCCGCCAGTATTTACAATGAAAAACTTGAATTGCAAGGTAAATATCTCTTCTCCTTAAAAAAAAAAAAAAAAAAAAAAAAAAAAAAAAAAAAAAAAAAAAAAAAAAAAAAAAAAAAAAAAAAAAAAAAAAAAAAAAAAAAAAAAAAAAAAAAAAAAAAAAAAAAAAAAAAAAAAAAAAAAAAAAAAAAAAAATCAACAACTCGTTTTGTGTATATTTTATAGGTTAGAGACAAGTGGCGGCCATCGAGTGAATTGTGAATGGCATCACGAGAATACAGAATTTTAGAATGATTTGGTTAAATTACGATTTCTACTTCCGAACTTAAGCAGTATGCAGTAACAGTTCCAATTGTGTATGGTTCGGTTTAAACCAACATGATAGAAACAATTCTACGTTCTACTGCTTCAGGCTCGGTTTCATTCGCCATACCTAATTTTATTAGCTTTCGCTTTTTCAGAATTCTAATAAGAAAATTGTTACATATGCGATTATACATCAAATTCTATATACATTTCTCTGCAGTAAAGACCTTGCGAATTAGCTGTTAACATATAATTACGCCGCAATGTGTGAGGCTATTTTTTTTATATTTATAATTTGCCCGACAAATTGCGACCTATTTATAAATTACTAGCTCTATTACCATTCTTGTATTGTAGCTCAAGGTACATAGAATTTGCGGTATAGTTTCCGATTGAACATTTTTCTTCTCAGAATTCCAAAAGGCAAAAAATAATAAAATTCAACATGGTGACTGAAACCGAGAGTTAAGGCCATGGTCTCCCGTTTATTTCAAACAATTGCAAATAACTCAAGTTTTAACCAGATGCTTTGAAAAAAAATTGAGACAGCGTACAGCCATACGATACACAATTTTGAGAGGCCGTTTTTTTTTTTTTTTTTAATAATGTACCGTTTGTGAGAAAAAAAGCATTTTGCTTCATTTTGGCTTGTACTATTTCGGGGTCAAAATCTAAAAATCAGTTTAGTGTATTGCAACAGAAAAAGTAATATAAAAGCGTTGATATATAAGTGTTAAAACTGCCAAGTGAATTTTTGATATATGTATTAATTTGCGTTACAAAAAATATTTTCTAAACCACTGCTAAACTAGGGACCGAGGCCTTAAGGGCCCCGTACAGCAGGCGTTAGTTGCCACGTCTGAGGTATGGAAGCCGGAAAGCAATAAACGCTAGAACAACCATGTCGCCTTAATGCGTGGGCCGCGAAAACTACGTGCCGTGTTTCGACCGTTGGCTTTTTTTTCTATGGGACTTTAAGAGGGCGTGGTACATAATTCAACGCTAGAAGCATAGGTTTCTTGAAGCAAATTTGCGAAAACTAAACAACAGCAATCCTAGACAATAGTTTTAGCCAAATTTTCAAACAAAATTGTTTCCAGTGTTACGAACTTCTGAGGCACAATCTCTGACGCCGGAACCTCGTGCATTTAACTGCGGCGCAAGAGATCACACGTAACTAATTAGTAATTCTGGGTAAATATTTACTCATAAAGTTGACAAATATCATTATCTAGGATTGTCATTTGAGTATTTCATCCATATTGGCTTCGAAAAAAGCGTAGAAATCAATTGACGTTTTCAGCGTTTATTTATCTACCACACACTTAATTGGTGACCCTATTTTATTATTTAAGGAACGTGCGTTGTATACTCCAACGCGTGCTTCTCTATTTTGTTTTACGATTCCTGTTGGTGTTTTATACGTGACAGCAGTCTGAAAAGCCGTTTTTTTTTTTTTAATTTCAATGTGCCATGAAACCATGCTTCTAAACATGATACCTAAAATACAAAAATAGAGAAGTACAGTTTAAATAGTTTTCTTTTCTTAGATTGATATATACATATATGTATATATATTACACATTTAGTAGTATCCTTTAAAAAATATTCTCCTAACACGCAGCAACAGTGTTCATACGCGAGCTGTACAGGAATCTTTTAAGGGCGCGGCTACCGCAATTTTTATCATCGTTATTTTATTTTGTATTTGTACCATATATTTTTTTTATAATTTTAGACACAAAATGTGATTAAATTTGGCTCTTATGAAATTTTTTTATCTCTCATAGTTTTCGCGAAATGGCTTGTTAAAGTCATATTTTGCATGTTTCCGTTTTAACGACTACACTAAAACCAACTGATATACCAAACTCAAAAAAATCACAGTGGATAAAGATATTGCATGCTACATTGACATGCTCATAAAATTAAATAATAAAAATTATTTGTATTTTTAAAAAAAATTATTGAATGTTTTTTTTATTTTTAGTTTTAGATTCAGCATTTTTTTAAATTCAAATAATTTTTATTCTTTAATTATATGAACATGTTATTGTAGCCTGAAATATCTTTATCAAGAGTGATTTTTTTTTTCAGTTTGGTATATCAGACGGTTTTAGTGTAGTCGTTAAAACGGAAACATGCAAAATATGACTAACAAGCCATTACGCGAAAACTATGAGAGATAAAATTAATTTATAAGAGCCAAATTTAGTCACATTTTGTGCCTAAAATGAGAAAAAATATATGGTACAAATAAAAAATAAACTAATGGTGATGAAAATTGCGGTATACCGTGCCCTTAAAGTCTTAAAGCTCAAGCTTTTAATTGTGTAAACCTCTTTAGAACACGACTACTGTACAAGTGACACTGAAGCTAACCCCTGTAACTAAAACGGTCAATAACGGGATACATTTCTCACGCTCGTGTCACGGTCGTATTCGTCTCTTTAAATAAAATGAAAGTCAAAGATATTTTAATAGCGGTAAATTTGAAATATATTTTTTAACGCCACGTCTTACAGCTCGGTGTGCTGAATATGGTGTCGCACTGTCCTAGTAGGTTGCCATGGAAACATAATAGGCCCGTAGCGTAATGTTTACTCGACACGACAACAAAATGCCGTGAATTATAAACGAGTCTCCTCAAGCGGCGAAGGCCTCTTCCATCAGGCATCGCTACATTTTACTGTCGCAGCACAGAATAAACAAGTAGTAACAGAAGCGACAATGTCAATACGTGATTTTTATCGTAGGCCTACTCGCTTTCTCTTTGGATTTCTGTGGCGTCGTAGTTCGCAGAAGTTAAGTTACCTTGAAGTTTAATAGGCCTTGTTCACGGTCGTTGAAGAACAGGTCTGGACACTCGCCTGGAAACTTGACCCCCTTGTTGTTTGGCTGCAGTTCACCAAGTTACCGAGAATATTGTGTTTTATTGGCGCTGATGTTAGGGCGGTCGGACTAAACTCCGCCCACTTCCTTTCCGCTAAGATAAACAATTTATCAAAATGTATTTTTTATCAATTTATGAAATACTTTCTTCGCACACAAATTTAAGAAAAGGCTCCAGCAATCTTTATTTACTTTATAAATTTAACAATGGAAAAAGTGGTCGGAGTTTGAGTCCGACCGACCGGAAAACAGCACCAAAAAGTACGACATTGTCGGTAACTTGACGAACTACAGCCAAACAACAAGTGGGTCAAGCAAAATACATTGTTAGATAGGCGAGTGTCCAGACCTGTTCTTCTACGACCGTGGCCTTGTTTTATTATCTGTGAGGAAATTCATACGTGAGTAGCATCACATTTACCATTTCTAAACAAGTAAATGAGATACTAACCAATTACAGCATTTCGTGAAATATAAACGGTTGTTAAAACCAATGTTTCAAATTCCATGTGGCTTTGTTTACAATCCTGTACGCCCCGAGAGCTGGTAGGCCTACAAAAAATATTTGTTCCATTATGTCGCTTGTAATAGTGTTAGTTATTATCTGATGTTGAGCCTCGAATCGTCATGTATGCCATTTTTAAATATTAAGCTAAAATACAAACTAATTACAGTATCTCAAGCACTACAAGTAGTTATATAAACTAATGTGTCTAATTCACGTGGTATTGTTTATACTCCTGTACGCCCCGAGAGTTGGAACGATAACAACAATGAAAAAGCTTTCCTTGTCGCTTCTGTTAGCATTATATATTCTGAGGCCGCAGCCTGGAAGAATGCATGGAGGAAATTAATAAAAAATATTTCACCAAAATAAAAACTAGGCTTGTTAGAAAGCGACTACTTTCAAAAATAATTTTTCATTATTTACGTTTCACAGTGAAAGTTCTGAGGAAATAGCGAATCCTCTAACAATTTCCTGGAGTTTTGAATATACCTTCATGCCTACTTTGTTCTGAAATGATTTTTTAACTATAACGGTTCCCCGCATGTTGAAAGTCGTTTGCTTGTTTGTTAATATTCGCCGAAAATACTCACAAATATTTAAATTATGCCCTGCTGCGACCACGACTGGCGTATATAGTATTTTTATAGAATTTTTATTATTAAAAAAATACGAAGATATATATATGTATTTATTTATTTATTTATATTCAGAGGCCTCTACACCTGCTCTTCAAATTCGTTACAGCGAGTTCCAATTTCTTTTTTCTTGGTGAAACTATTTAACGCGCATTATAATTTCGCATCTACGAAAAAAAAAAAAAAAAACACTCCAAACAATGTCGCTAAAGTTTTAAAAATTGGCATATTCATAGCAACATCACTTTCGGGCCTCTCAAAATGGGAAAAAATGGCTTTTTCAGTCTGCCGTAACTGAAAAAATAACAACCGGATTCGAAAAACAAACTATGAAAACAAGCGCTAGACTTTGAACTATGCCGGCCACAAATAAATTTTTTTTGGTCACTACTTAAATTCCCATAAAAAAAAGGATAGTAGCAAAGCCCTGTACGCCGGCTGAGTAGCTTCCGCGGAGAGGCGATAATACATTACACACACCGTTCAACGGCACCGTTACCACTCAATATATTTTCTGTCTCTTTCGCAAAGATTTTCAGATAAAAAAATTATTTTCAAATCAAAACGCTAGTGTTTTTGAAATTCGGTTCTTATAAAGGCCTAGCTAATATAATACAAAATTATAAAAATGAACACAGTTTTTGCAATTTTTGTAGATTTTGTGGTTACAAATCCCTTTTTTTTTTAAAGCAGTTTTTAATTTTTTACTCGAAAGTAGAGCATACTACCGCATATTGCTCTATGAATAAACGTCCGCTGATTAAATATCTACTCGGTAAAAAATTTCGTTGAAATTTGGTGAGTAGTTCAGATGTTATTGACGATTGAATGTTCCAGTCGGCCGCTTGACATCGTACCATTTCAAACCCGTCAATAAGACGTCATAAAATGATAGGGTCACCCCTGAAAGTCTCATACAGTCACGTTGTCGTCAAGAAGACTGCACGCCAGTTGGGGCCGCGGTGGCCGAGTGGTCAGACCATTCGCCTTCCACCAAGACGATCCGGGTTCGATTCCCGGCGGGGTTGGTCCTCGGATTCTCGCATGTGGGAATCGTACCGGACGATGCCATTGGTCGGTGGGTTTTCTCGGGGATCTCCCGCTTCCCACGTCCTTTCATTCCGGTAATGCTCCCTACTCACCTCATGTCACCCATCACCAGCGCTAAAGACCACGATGTTAAGGGCGCGGTCTACCGCAATATTCATCACCATTTTTTTTTGTTTTATTTGTAACATATATTTTTTTCTTATTTTACACACAAAATGTGACTAAATTTGGTTCTTATAAGATTATTTTATCTCTCGTAGTTTTCGTGTAATGGCTTGTTAAAAGTGAAAAATTTGCATGTTTCCGTTTTAAGGACTACACTAAAACCAACTAACATACCAAACTGGAAAAAATCACAGTGGATAAAGACATAGCAGGCTACAATGTCATGCACATTTAAATAAAAATGTTGAAATTTAAAATAACAATTTGAAAGATTCAATATTTTTTTTAACAATATAAAAATATTATTTTATTTTGTGGTTTAACATAGCTGAATTTGTAGCCAAAAACATCATTATTCACTGTGAATTTGTTCAGTTTGGCAATTGAGTTGGTTTTATTGTCGTCCTTAAAACGGAAAAACGCAAATTTTGGCTTTAACGAGCCATGACACAAAAACTACGAGAGATAAAAATATTAATAGACGTAAAAGATAGTCAGGTTTTGTGTCTAGAACAAGAAAAAAATAACTGGTGGCTAGTTTACTGTAACTTGCACCTAGAGGCTAGGTAGAGGCATGATGCCCGTGCTGAGTCGTCCTTATCGCTTCCGCGCTTCTAGACCTTGAACGCACAAAACACGTCCTCCCAGGCGGCTATATTTACGTGACAAATAAATCGTGAATAATTTAAACGTGACATGAAATATTCAACTTATACCTACAAGTACACTGTTAACATTGTATGATGCCCAAAATACTGCGGACCGTGGTACAATTGTAGGCTTCCAGACAAAAAAAATATATCTACTTGTACCAATTATTTGTTAAACTTTGTAACACCAGCGATGTATTTATTTACGATCACCAGCGATGTATTTATTTTCAGCAACAAAGTACTTAATTATCCAAGTAAAAACAAAATTCTTTTTTTGCTCGCATCAAAAGAATTTAAGTCAACAAATCATTAATCTCAGCGTAAACAAACAAGGAATATAACAAATTTGGCACGCTTTAATATGTAGATTTATAGTTTTACCAGTACTTTTCTGAAATTTATGGGAAAATATTTTAACAGCATTGTTTTAAAAAACGTATACACCTTCATTAAACTCAAATTACAGAATAAATGACCTAGTGAAAACACATAAACGACAAGGATTTCATTTCTCTGTTAGTAGGGAACATGTGAACTAAATTCCACTGATTTACAATTTATAGTTTTCCCATATACTGTAATGTATTTGTGATGATTAGAGATGATGGTATATCGCGAAAATGTTTTGTGCCAAGATAGCCTTGAAAACACTGACACAACGTAGCTGTCTGCAGACCAACACCAGGCATCCAATATTCCAATATCGGGATTCTTATTGGCTCAGTCAAATAGGGCAACAGCTCCACGTACAAGCTAAAGCCAGTAATCTTCTGGTAAGCTGGACGTGTATTGAAATCCATCAAACAGTCAACTTTTCCCGCGATAAACCATCATCTCTAGTGATGATCAATAATAATTAGGGATCGGCAAATTTCACGGATACAATGACCCGCATGCTAGAACCCACTATCCTGTGCATATTCAAGCCCCGATCATTTGTCAACTAACTGCTACTCACTGGAACAGCAGACAATGGATAGGGGCACGAGTATTTCGCGTATTCATCTGGTAGCAACCTAGACTGCTCAGTTCTATACACACACCGACCACAGGCGAATATCCATTGGCTATAACTAGAGGTACGTAAATTTCGCAGATACATTCCAAGTCAGGTTGAACGCCAATTATGTATACTTGATTGTCATGTCTGTGACTTGCTGGCGGCTGTTACTAAACGCGTTTGAGTACTACAAGCCAGTAGTAAATAAGGAAATAATGCGAAGTGCTATCGCTTGCTACTTGCTTGTACTGTTATAAGCCAATAGATAATCGATTGTGGCCAGTGGGTGTATAGGACTGACAAGTCTAGGCTGCTGCCTGATGAATCCGCGAAATTGACGTACCTCTAGCTTTAACCGAACAAATGTGTAGCACGTGATATCCTCACGACTTGTTTCCGTATTTATTACTGGCTTGCAGTCGTCAAATGTGTGTTAAAACCGATCTCGTCTAAACGCAGGAGGAGGAGGAGTGAAGTATACGTTATTGACGTCCAACCTGACCTAGAATCAATACGCGAAATAATCGTGCCTCTAACAATGGACAAACAGACAGGGATTGAGTATGCATAGTATAGTGGATTCTAACATGTGGGTCATTTAATATGCGAAATTTTCCTGTCCCTACTAATAATTTGTGTTCAACATGACACTGGCCGCCTGGAACGGCTCAGCATACAAAAAGGGACGAGTAATCAAATAGGAAATTAGGTTGTGTTTATTTTGTCCGCTCATTACTTTTTCCATTTGAAGTCTTATAAATAGAGGCACGAGTATTTCGCGTATTCATCTGGCAGCAACCTAGACTGCTCAGTTCTATACACACACCGACCATAGGCGAATATCCATTGGCTACAACCGTACAAATGTGTAGCACGTGATATCCTCACGACTTGTTTCCGTATTTATAACTGGCTTGCAGTCGTCAAATGTGTGTTAAAACCGATCTCGTCTAATCACAGAAGGAGTGAAGTATACATTATTGACGTCCAACATGACCTAGAATCAGTACGCGAAATAATCGTGCCTCTACTTATAAAGGTACCTTATGATTTTTTAAAATACCTAATTAACTCCCGTCTATCACATTCACAAAGCAGAAGAGCCATTGCAGCATAACTAATTTTCTATTTAAAATATTATACTATATTTTTATATTACGTTTATTTACAGAGACAGAAAAAAATTGCGAATTAAATTCAGAACAAGATAGAATCCAGAAGCTTGTCCATATGTGTTGGTTTGCGATTGGGTGACGAATAATTACACACACCTCGAATGACTCTAGAAGTAACATTACAAAAAAACTAGAGCCCGATAATATTACAGAGCTAAAAGTTTGGTACAGTATACCATATATACGTTTACATACGGCCAAACAAGCATGTAAAACTAGAATCAACAAAATATTTTATTTCTCTCGACTGGATGGTTCAATCCAGTTATATACACATTTCTTGTTACAATAACAAAGTTAATATTTTACTCGTTTAATATGTTATATAGACTACAAATATTTTCTTGGATCAAATACCTATTTGTTTCGCCGTGTACAAACTTATAAATGGTTGACTGAACCAAAACTTTTTTTTGTGAGAAGGCCCAGTTCAGTGTTTGATTTAGACAGCAGCCAATGAAGTAAAGGCTGTGACGTAATAATTCACACGACCGTGAATTATAGCCTGGAGGATGTTGAACCAACTTACATTGTCATATCTGTACATATGTATAATTTCTTTGTATCAATATATGAGAGCAGAATACGAATTTTATTTTCGCGTAAAAGTGCGTCACATTCTAGTTATATTGTACGTGTTGTTTAATTGAATACACCAAAATTTGCATTCTTTGTGTGAATGTCGTATTTCATTCTTTTATCCGTTCAAGTTTAAATATATTATCAGAGCTTCGCCAAATTTGTATACTTATTATAGCACTGTAATCTACAAAGTGTATTCAAATAAAATCAAGTAGGCCCTATATTTATTGGGCCATAAATGTTTGCTTACACTCAGTTATGCAAGGATTAAACGAGTGTATATTTATTTGAAGCAGTGATATTTTATGTTACGTAACCTAAATACAAATTCGAGGCAGCCGCTGAAATATCAAAATTCAGGTGTTAAATTTTTAAGTAGTTGTAGGTGGAAGGGGGTTATAATTTAGCAATTGTTCGAAGTTTTTTCGAGTGAGTGAACATAATATGGTCAGCACTTAACATCGAGGTGGCTGGTGAGGGGCAACATGAGGCGAGTATGGAGCAACGCTGGATTGAAGAGGCAGTGGGAAACGGTAGATAACCAAGAAAACCCGTCGTCCAACGGCATCGTCGTGCATGATCCTCACATGCGAAAATCCGAGGAATCGAACCTGGATCGCCTTGGTGGGAGGAAAGTGATTTGATCACTCGGCCACTGTGGCCCCAAAAACTGTTTCGAAAAAAATTTAAATTCTCCACTGAAGAAAAGTGCAAATTGGACTTTGCTAAATGAAACTGTACCAAAAAATTTAATTTAAAGCTGACAGATTCCTTTATCAAATAGCAATATTTGCTTTAATTCATTTTAACATCTTTGTTATGCTTTTTCCTACACAACATAGTGTAATTCTTATATGATTTAGCCAGGTCAGCAACATAACTGTACCTGACGCCTACCGAACATAGTCTCTACGAGTGCACTTTTTTGTCCGTGACTGTACTAACAAACTAAAAATAAAAGTGCGAAAATCTGGGCTGGGGTTGTGTTGTCCAGCCGTATGTGCTTGCGCGCGGACGCGATACAGCACACAACACGTGCCGCGTATGAAAGCAGACGCATTAGTTAATTTCAGGACAGAAACGAATTAAGGGCAAGTGTGTTCTCGCGGGGAGAAGGGAGGACGGGGCAAACTAATTAATGTGCGCGAATGGGAAGCTGCAAGATAAGTATCAACTTGTTCTCCGGGGCGTCTGCTTTGAGCATAATTAGTTTTCCTGTTTGACTGTGCTCCTGCCCCCGACTTTTACCTCCGACTCGCCAGCTTTCGCAGCCAGGAGTTCTAGACTAACTGTTTACATACAGCACTTTCGTCCGCAGGTGGGAATAAATGTTTCCAGGTTGCTACATCAGGTATGCTGTTATCAGTAGGATCAGATGTTTTTCCAAAAATATGTTTGCACCAGACTATATGAATGCCTAACGTGTACATATGCAGTTATACTTAACGGTTATTGGCTGTCTGTATTTGTATAGAGTCGTCTTTCATTTGGCTGTGCCAATCAAAGCAAGGATAGTTGCGATACCACACGCTTGTGATTTGCGGATGTAACCCAAAGATGATAGGCGTTAAAACATCTAATGATTATAAATAATGGTTCATCGAGGGAAAACTTGACTGTTTGTTGGATTTCAACATACGTTCAGTTTACCAGAAGATTACTGGTTTTAGCTTGTACTTGGGGCTGTTACCCTATTTGACTGAGCCAATAAGAATCCAGATATTTTAATATTTGATGCTACCTTTTGTCAGAATTATGGTACAGGATCATATATGTTGCAAGAAACTACAGTGTTTTCAACGGTATGTTGGCACAAAATATTTCGGGATATACCATCATTAGAGACACTGGTAAATCGCGGGAAAAGTTGATAATTTGCTAGGCTCCAACGTACTATGTATAACACTGAAGGTTTTGCTCCTATATTGGCTATCGTTTATATGAAGCTTTGTGTCCCTCTTCAACAGACCCAATTAGAACTGTGCAGTTTTAACACAGAAAGTGTGTAATATGCCAGAAAACTGTTCACACGTGTCACGATTGAGATATTACAGTTTATTGGAGACTATGTTAAATATTTTCGCGATTTTCCAGTGTCTCTAACCATCATTATAAATGACGGTTTCTTGCGGGAATACTCGATTGTTTGCTGGGTTTCAATGTACGTTCAGCTTGTCAAAAGTTCACTGGTTTTTCCTTGTACGCGAAGTTGCTACCTAATTTGACTCAGCCAACAGGAGTCTCACTACTGTAATATTTGATGCCTGTTACTGGTCTGCAGACAGCTACGGAGTGTCGCCCAATCTTACTTGTTGTAGGAAACTACAGCGTTTTCAAGGTTATGTTGGCACAAAAAATTCTCGCGATATACCATCATTAGAGATAATGGTTAGGGGCTGGAAAATTGCACAGATTCAATGACCCGCATGCTAGAATGCATTGTCCTATGCATATTCAAGCTAATCTCCGTCTGTTTGTTCAATGTATATTGTTCCAGTGAGTAGAAGCTAATGGACAAATGGTCGGGGACTTCAGTATGCACAGGAAAATGGATTTTAACATGCACGTCATTTAATCCTAGAAATATTCCTGTCCCTAATGATGGTATGTCGCGAAAATGTTTTGTGCTAACATACCCTTCAAACCACTGCAGATTCTTGCAACTTGTATGATTTGGTGATATATGCCTGACACAACGTAGCTATTGGCAGACGAATAGCAGGCACCAAATATTACAATAGCGAGGGTCAAATAGGGTAACAGCTCTACGCACAATCGAAAGCCAGTAATCTCTTCATAAGTAGAGACAGGAAAAATTCGCGGGTACACTGACATGTAGGATAGCCTCCAAGAATATCTGCGTATTCAAGCAAACAACAGCTGCTCATTCACTGCACACTGACGCAGTGAAATGAGCCTGCATTTAGTTACATTGCTATCGTCGGCTCATCGACTTCAAGGTCGGGCTCAATAAGTCAACGGTCAATTGTGAAAGTAGCACAAACGTACAGCTGCTGCAATCCTAGTTTGTGCCTTAAAAAAAACGCGAATTTTCCAGGTTTATATTCATAAGCTGAACGTACCAAACAGTCAAGTTTTCCCGCGATAAACCATCATCTCCAACAATCTTCTCTACCAATCATAGACCACGAAGCAGAGCTGCAGGTGTGCACGTAAGACACCAAATCAATGGAGGGCAAAAATCGTTTCGCGAAAAAGTCCTGTCCCTATTACCAGTCGAGATTATTGTACACAGGTTGTCCAGAAACAAACGCGTAATAAGCTCACCGCGCGGATACTGGGGTAACATTGACACGGTAATGTCAGTGGAAAAATGTTGTACGACGATATTTTCGTGTACAATGTGGCAACACTGCACGGAGATAGTCCCCTTTTACGCTCCAAGTCCAGGTATTATTTGATGTATGTTACGTCAAGTAAATGTAGAATCATGTTTGGACTGCTCGGAATTTTAACCTGCACTCATAATATGCAAGTCAGAGCAGTAGTAGCACAGACTAGATAGTAATACAGACGTGAAATGACGTGGCGGCTCGTTTGATACGCGCGAACTTCGCAGCTTATTGGCTGCCCAAGGCTGTTGATACCAGCCCCGTGTCTGTTTGACTTCTTCATATTACGACAGGTTTACTATTGGCCTGGTTCCTGGCTTGCAGGGCAGCCACCTTACACTGATTGGCTGTGGGCGTCTCCGCCATGTTGCTGGCCAGGGAAGCCACATTGCTGGCGTGTGTGACTTAGTTCGCTCTCCTACTTGCTGTTTCACTTCTGTATTCCTGAATATGCTGTGGTAGTAGTAAGACATCTGGGGAACGTCCGTCGTGACACAAAGAATAGCGATAAAACAAAGTACAGGCTATTTTATTTAAATAAATTACATATTATTTCATATCATGAAAGTCAATTTTCAGTGTCGCATTACTCCCACCATTTTCACTCTACGGTCAAATTTTAAACACAGTTTCGAGTTAAATTTCCATAAGCTAGAAACGCTGATTAATTGCAAGAAAGTCGATACATGATGTATCGGTACAGCGGTTAGAAACTTCTAGGAGAAATAGAGAGAGTGTGAGAGAGAGAGAGAAATAGAGTACACCCAGACAATGGGAAATCTCATAGCAATGCCTGGTCGGAAACTCTTTCCTGGCGCTGCAGCGACGACGCAAAACACAAGAAAGAAAGTACACGAACAAGATGAGTGAGTGAGAGATTTTGGTCAGCGCTCAACATCGAGGTCTTCAATGCAGGTGAGGGGTGACATGAGGTGAGTATGGAGCAGCGTCGGAATAAAATTGAGGGGGGAACGGGAGATCCCCGAGAAAATCCGCAGACCAACGGCATCGTCCGGCACGATTCCTACATACGGAAATCCGGAGACCGATCAGTGGTCGAACCCGGATTACCTTGGTGGGAGGCAAGAGGTCTGACCCCTCGATTACGAACAAGAGAAGAAAACATGTTTACTAACCCTAATACAGCAAAAATTCTGGGAAGTCTTTGGCTGCTGATAAGTTCTTTTTTCATTGTATTTTTCTGTAATAAGAATAATAAACATATTTTCTCCTCTTGTTCGTGTGCTTTCTTTCTTGTATTTTGTGTCGTCACTACCGCGCTAGGGAAATGTTTGCAACCATACATTGACATGTGATTTAAGGAGCCGCGATTTTATGGCGAAAAGATTTTTGCAACATTTGGTTTCAATGCGTCATGTGCGTAGCCTACCTGCTGTTCTGCTACATCGTCTGTGATTGGATGAATTTACATTCACTTGCCTTGGCAAATGACTGACGTACGGAGTCACAATAATCTTATTCTGATTGGTGCAGTCAAATGAGAAACGTGTTTGAACAAAGACACGCTGCCAATAACCATGACGCAAAGCTACCGATGTGCACGAGAGACACTGAAACAAAGTGGGGCAAAATTATTTTCGCGACAAAATCGTGGCCCTAGTGATTTCCCATCGTCTATGTCTCTCATGAATGTTTGTAACCGCTGTTCTGATATATACTGTATAACATGTCCATATTTTACGTTCATTCGTAGTTATTGGCTTCTTCCCGTCTGACTGGGCCAATGATAACTCTGGCGCGTCAACTACACGACTGTCCTCCAATGACACAACACAGCCCGCTGCACTGTTTTGCAACATACGCTGTCACGAACGTTTTTGGCGGTTACCCTCACTTTGACCCGACCCGCCCTGTATGTGCCTACAGTCTGTTCACATTTGTGCACTCAACAACACTTTTGATAATCAAAAACTCTATTTTAATTGGGCCAAATATTTTAAGTTTTGAGAGTGGTGAAACCGTTGTAGGTCGTTCGGGATGAAGTGAGCACTAAAAAATTAACTTTTGAAAAATAACTAGCTGTTACTGCATATAATTCAACTATAACTACAGTTGCCTTGCTGCTTGAATGGTTGGTAGCGAAATAACGAACTATAGTTCCGTATATTTTCGTATCTACTGTAAATACTACGATACTGAAACACAATCAACAAAAATCTACATGATTGTATTTTATATAATTATTAAACTTTTTTTAAATCTAACTATATGGGTAGCAATCGACTGCACAATTTATCTTACTTGCACAAACATCAAGTGACGTGTTTAGAGAGTTTAGACGTTCCCCGTCGTTAGCCGTTACGCGCGGAAACATACGAATTGGTTGAAAATAGAACTTTAGCAGGGCCTTTTCTTGAGTGCTCACGTTATCCTGAACCGCCTATGCACTGTTTTTTGTTCCAGGGATGTTTTTTGGTCCAAAGATTTTTAAGATGACTGCAAAATGACTGAAAGAGAAATTAAGCCAGTGCTCACTTTATCGTAAACAGTTATAGGTGTTGTGTGGTAAGGGGACGACACGAGGGAAGGAGCAACTCCATCTTCAACTTGAGGCAGGACTTGAGACGGTATCCCCTCTGTGCGCGCGCAATTGAAGAAAAACAAGGCGGGCGGAATAATGTTCAATTAGGAGCGGCGCGAGGCTGCGCTGGGCTTAGAAGAGATGGAAGGTGCCTGGAGAACTATGGCACAGCACGGTTGGCGTGGGGAGGAGGAGGGGAACCGGGGACTAATCCTACCAGCCAGCAGGAGTAGTCCTTCCTCGAGCCGTCCCCAGCAGCGCTGGCGTCGCGCCGGCTCACACGTGACCGGTTTAATCGTGATGAAGAGACTTTCAATTAAACCTCGTAGCTACAGCGACTTCTCTCCCCACCACTCCTGCGGTTTAACTGCTCTGATTCCGCCATGAGGAGGTGGGGGAGGTAGGACGTGACGTCACTTATCCGGTGTAAGAGGATGTGTGAGGGGGTAGCGGGGGAGGGACGACTTAGCACAAGTTCTAGCTAATATCTACCATGATACCGCACTTGTGCTTGTGATCCCCGCGGGTGGGATTGGAGGATAGTCGGGGCTGGGCTACCTTCCGTTGGCGAGGGATAACGTCCGGAGTGCTGCGCCCCGATGTGCACCACCCCTTCCCCTTCACAGCCTCCAGTTGGTACCTGCAGCGCAAGGTTGTACTTATTCAGTAAGAGAGTGAGTGAGAGTCTTTAGCGCTGGTGAGGGGTGACACGAGGTGAGTGTGGAACAGCGCCGGAATGAAAGGGCGAGGGAAACGGGAGATACCCGAGAAAACCCACCGACCAGCGGCATCGTCCGGCACGATTCCCAAATGTGAAAATCCGGGGACCGACCCCGCCGGGAATCGAACCCGGATCATCTTGATGGGAGGCGAGAGGTCTGTTCTCTCGACCACCGCGAGTTAGTGGTGCACTCGGAGTGCTGCACAGTGGGGAATGATTCACCGCCACCTTGTAGGCCTACTAATCAGGTTGTATACTGATGAGTTTCTGATGACTGTTATCTTGGAATTTTAATGAACTTTTAATGTGAGCTGTAATTTTAACTTCATAGTAACATTTCTTTTGCATTATTGTCAAGAGCTAGCTAACGATTGTTTGGTGAATATGTCAATGTTAGCATAGCAGGGTTTCTGTGAAAGTATTTTTAATTTGTATTGGAGAACTGTTGATATTCTTGTGTGTGCATTTGATTGACAGTGCATGAAGAGTTAAATCGAACAGTTTTCGATGTACGGCCATTTATAACTATGTTAAACTGTGTTTTTAATGAGCATGGTGTCTGAACGATGACAAATTCGTACATGTTGTAAGTGTTTATTATAATCCCAGACGCAAAAAGAAGGGTGTTATAAGTTTGGCGTGTCTGTATATCTGTGTGTCGTAGCTTCTAAACAAATTAACCGATTTTATGTTTTTTTTTTTTTTTGTTTGAAAACTGACGTGATCGAGATGGTTCTTAGCTATAATGTGTGACATTCTGTTCAGGTGTTTGATGATCATCAGCTCTTTTCTAATTGTTGAAGGGATGTGAGCAGCTTCTCCAGGTCTGATCGATTCGAAATGTAAAATCCCGAGAGTGCAATGATATTACAATAACACTGTCACCTTGGCCCGATGCTACAGCATTGTCTGGGATTTTCAGGATTCCCAACTCTTCATCAATCTACAGTCGGGGATTGTTCAAATTTTAATTTAAGTTATTTCGTACACTGGCACAATGGGATCTTGAAGAATATCCTTTTAGGAGTAAGACTTATTTCCCCGTACATTACAACGCATCACCCATTCGCTCTATAAAATAATGCTCCGTATTATCTAATATTGGAAAATTGGCAAAAAAAATTGGGAAGTTATTTAATATTAAAAACAACGTGCGTTTGAATCATATTATTTTAGCTACGTAACGAATGCAGCTTGGACTACTCGAAAGTGTTTAATATATTTTATTCTGTTTTGGTAACCAACAGTTAATAATATTTTTTTAAAAGAGAGCAGGCATATTCGCCATCTAATGCAGCTGGTTGTGTGTGTACCAGTTTAGATAGGAATATTTCATTACTTCATTAACCTGCGTCTTAGAATCCACTGAACTGTGTTTACTCAAGCCGCGACCATTTGTCAATCAGCTGCTACTCACTGAGGAGCAGCAGGCATTAAGACTATTCAAGACTATGTGTAGATCAACACTCGCTCATATTCTAATGAAACTCGGGATATACGCACTGAACCACGTAAATAGACAGCTGACGCAGTCGCAGATACTGTATAAATGCTGGTGCGTGCTCCCCGAGCGCTTTATTCTGAGGAAGGGCATGGAAGGATGAGGTTACGTCGCTTGAGCTCTCCAGACCCGTAAGGAAGGAAAGCGTAAGAAATCGTCGCGTAGCAGAAGATGACGCGCGCTTGTTACTGTAAACATACACCACAACATGTCAACAGTTCGTATTGCTATAAACTTGGTACCGTTTCAGTCAGGATGAATGCCGCTATTGGTAAAAAACAAAATATTTCAATGAAATAAAATTGTATTAGTTGTTAGTCCACTTAAGATGTCGCTAATTTTCGACATTAAAAGCCTTATATTCAGCAATATTTGAAAAAATACGAAGATGCGTCCTTTGATATTTTAATAACTTTTGTCCGTTAGGCCGCGACATTTAATCTTAGAGTAAATTAATTCATTTCAGTAAGTCTGACAGTTTTCCTCAGTTTTATGCGCCCGTAGTCAAGCAAATTTTGACTTTGACATGCCGTTATTTGAATACTATGCATGCTATAAAGTTTTCCATAAGAGAAAAATGCAGTCTCAAGTAACGTCTACAAAACTGACATAATTTCGTACTCAAATAAAATTTATTAATTTCACACTTGAATGACCTTAAGGCCATGGTCCCTAGTTTCTATTTTTTTTAACGGTATTAATTTTTTACATGCCTAAATGGGAGCATTTGTTTAAACTTGTCGTCTCCATGTTTGCTAATTATGCAATTAAAGGAATTTATGGTTAATTGACTTTTCAGTCCAAACCGTATATTTTTCTTGATTTGAAAAACTATCTGCAAGGGCAAAAACAATTTTAAACAAAACTGCCAGACTGATTTTTGATATATCGATGACCTGGAGCACACATGTTGCGTGCCCATGCAAATCGTGGGATTAATATTTATTATAATAAAGTTTTAACTTGCTAGCAAAACTTGTTCACAATGTAGTTACAGATGAAACCACGGGAAAAAATATACATATAGTATAATCAGTAACTGTTAGTTGTGAGGACAATATGAAGTATTATTTTTCAGTTTCTCAAAATGGACATACAATATTTGAGCTTTAACCCATCGACATGTTCTCGTTTAAGATTTAAAAAATAATTATTGCAAAAACAGTGGGAACTAAAGAGCATGGCCTTAAAAACGAATTGACGGGGCTTGGGTATGCATAGTTGAGTGGATTCTAATATGCAAGTGACTGAAGTCGCGAATTTCCCTTTCCCTCGATGTCAGTAGAGATAAATAATTGGGGAAAATTGACAGTTTTTTTTTTTTTTTTAACTATTTCACTAAGCCAATTATAATTCTAGTACGTCGATACTGAACATTTGTTATTCTTCTGCAAAGACTGTAAAATGAACTTCATCCAGTCACACATGCTACAGTATTTTGGAAAATATTCAGACGCCAGGGATTTCCACCATTTATCCTTCTCGCGATGTATCACACGACAAAAACCAATCGGCAGTGGTCTAGTCAGCCCGACAAAACTCTGCAACATTATATGTTAACAATTTTCCTTCCAAAACCATTTAGAGTACGTGAATTTCCGGTTACGCAATTTTCTCTTTAATTCATCAACCTGAAAAAAAAATCCCTTCCTTGATGAAGCTACATTTTTGCTGGCTTTTCTCCCAGGAAATTAACTCATTAATTTTAATTTCTTTGATCGACGCCGCCTCTTCCTCCCAAGCCAGTCATCGGTTCATTCGCGAACAGAATGAAAAATTGCGTTCCAACATTTTCTCATTTCTATACAGCAGCGTTCCCCGGCCTTTTTTACAATTGCGACTCTAACGATTCTTCGTCTTTTAGACAAAAAATAATACTCTCCTCATACCTGTCTACCTCTATCGACTATAAAGCGTTTGATGGGAGAGGCAATTTTAATTTAATTTTAACTTGGAGCTTACTTCAAAAGGCGTTTACGTAACATGGATTCCTTTCCTTTTATCCTAATTATTTTTATTTTTCATCTAAAGAATGTAGGCAGCACTCGTCATAATTATAGATGGTTGCTTTATTGGCGGGAAAACTTGACTTTTTGCTAGGTTTTAACGTACGTTCAGCATAGAGGAAGTTTTGTTTATGACTGGTTTTCGTCTGTACGTGAAACTGTTACACCATTTCACTGAGCCAACGATGATTCTGCTACCGTAATATTTGACATGTTATTGGCAGAGGCACGAGTATATCGCGTATTAATTTGGCAACAACCTAGACTTCTTAGACCTATACACACACTGACAAAAATCAAATATCAATTGGCTTGTAATCGTAATACGTGTTATCACCACGACTTGTTTCCTTATTTTTCACTGGCTTTTCGTCAAAGATAGGTGTCGACTAATCACAGAAGGAGTAGTGAAGTATACATTATTGGCATTCAACATGACGTAGAGTCAATACGCTAAATAATCTCGCCTTTAGTTACTGGTATGTAAATAGTTATGTCGTGTCCACGGCCGTAGAAGAACAGGTCTGGACACTCGCATATCTACCAATGTATTTTGCTTGACCCCCTTGTTGTTTGGCTGTAGTTCTACAAGTTACCGAGAATGTCGTACTTTTTGGCTGGCGGTCGGACTCAAACTCCACCCACTTTTTTACATTGTTAAATTTATAAAGTAAATAAAGATTGTTGGAGTCTTTTCTTAAATTTGTGAGCGAAAAAAGTATTTCATAAATTGATAAAAAAATACGTTTTGATAAATTGTTTACCTTAGTGGGAAGGACGTGGGTGGAGTTTGGGTCCGACCGCACTAACTGCAGCGACAATAAAACACAATATTCTCGGTAACTTGGTGAACTGCAGCCAAACAACAAGGGGGTCAAGTTTCCAGGCGAGTGTCCAGGCCTGTTCTTCTACGGTCGTGGTCGTGTCGAACAGTTATCGAATAAGCAGAGACAGGAATATTTCGCGAAAAGTTTATCACACCACTTAGTTTCAATGCCTTACGTGCATACAAGCAGCTCTGTTTCGTGGTCAGTGATTGGATGTTATAACACTCAGCGTCTTGGAGTTCTATCCTATCCACAAATAACATTTATGTAGGGACCCTGTTTTATCGCGAAAATAATTTTGCCCCACTTTGTTTCCGTACCTTACGTGCACATCTGCAATTCTGCTTCATTATTATTGGCAGCGTGTCTGTGTGAAGAGCCGTATATCATTTGACTGAGCCAATTACAAAATCTTTCCTGCAACACCACACGTCTGTGATTTGCCGGTAGAGTACCAAGGCTCGTGACAGTTGAAATATCCAATCGCTGACCACGGAGCAGAACTGCAGTTGTGCGCGTACGGCACGGAAACAAATTGAGGCAAAATTCTTTTCCCTAAAAACAAGGGTCACTACATATATGTGATGTCGCAATTAACCTTGTTCTGATTGGCGCGGTCGGATGCGAGGCGACACTGCACAAATTCACGCAGCCAATAACCATAAAGTAGAAATGTAGATATGCACGTAAGGTAACGAAACAAAGCGGGGCAAAAATATTTTCGCTATAACTTCCGGTCTCTATCAGTCGGGTGTGTTGTAAAACTTTAGTGTTTTCAAGGGTATATTGGCCCAAGAAATTTTCGCGTTGACCATAATCTACAATTATAATACTTTAATCCTTTTTGTGAAACCTAAATTAAAACTTTATACTTTGTTAGCTGCGTTACGACTTAGTGTTGTGATATCTATCTCGGCAAAAGTAGACAGTTTGTCAGGCCTCAACTTAATGTATTAATTTTAAACGTTTTTGTTTTGTTACCGAAGTGTCACTATACGACTGTGGCATTTGTGCGCTACGACTGAGGGTATATGAAGCTATTGGTATCAAAAGGAGCTATCTCCACTGCGCTAAAGTGTACAGAAGAAGTCACTCTATCTATCTGGATAAGATTTGTCTTAAAATATTCAACAAAAATGATGTGTATGCGAGTATCCAAGGAAACCAAACATATGATTAATGATTAGAGCCACGATTTTATGGCGAAAAGATGTTTATAACATTTGGTTTCGATGCGTCATGTGCACACCTGCAGTTCTGCTACATCGTCTGTGGTTGGATGATTTTACTCCCACTTACCTTGGCAAATTATAGACGTATAGACTCACAATAATCTTATTCTGATTGGTGCAGTCAAATGAGAAACGCGTCTGAGTAAAGACACGCTGCCAATAACCTTGAAACAGAACTGCCGGTGTGCACGTAAGTCACTGAAACAAATTGGGGCAAAAATCTTTTCGCGACAAAATCGTGGCCCTATTAATGATTTATGGACTAGTACAGTTTATTGGTGTCAATATCTCAATTTCGGTAATAAATGAAGATTGCTACTTTTGTTATCAATAGTCCTCATATGTTTTGTGTGAACAGCTACACCGTGGCACAAAACCATCATGCAATAATTTAAGGCGCAGGACGCTACAATTATTCGGAGAATACACAGGCATAAAATACCCCGCAATTTGTCACCGTCTCTAGTTACGGCATGCTAATATGCAAGTAAAACTAAGACTATATATAGAGAAAATGGCTTACCGCGGGAAAACTTGACTGTTTGCTGGGTTTCAACACACGTTCAGCTTACCAGAAGATTACTGGCTTTATCTTGTACTTGGGGCTATTACCCAGTTTGACTAAGCCAATAAGAATCCAGCTATTGTAATGTTTGATGCCTGTTATTGGTCTGCAGACAGCTACGTTGTGACAGTAGTATATCACCCAATCATACATGTTACAAGCAACTTAAGCATTTTCAAGGGTATGTTGGTACAAAACATTTCCGCGATATATCATCCTCTCTAAGCGGCAATGAACTTTTCGCGAAATTAATTTTGGTCCAGTCTGTCTCAGTTCCTTACGTACATATCTGCAGCTGTGCTTAATGGTTATTGGTAGAGACCTGAAAAATTCGCGTTTTCTTTCAGGCACAAGCTATAATTCAAGCAACCATAAGTTCGTGCTACTTTCACAATTGGCCGTTGACTTATTTAACACCTCCTTGACGTCGATTAGCCAATAATAGAAATGTAACTCAATGCTGGCCCACTTTACTGTGTCAGCGAGCAGCCAACGAAGAACTATTGTCTGCTTTATTAACCAGATATTCTTGAAGGCTATCAGTAGAGGTACGTCAATTTAGCAAATAGATTCCAGGTCAGGTTGAACGCCAAAAATATATACTTCATAATCACGTATGTGATTAGCTGGCAGCTGTCACGAAACGCATTTGACTACTGCAAGCCAGTAGTAAATAAGGAAATGATTCATAGAGCTATCGCTTGTAATGTTGTAAGCCAATGAATAATTGACTGTATCCAGAGCGTGTACAGGACTGAGCAATCTAGACTACTGCCAGATGAAATCCGCGAAATTGACGTACCTCTAGCTATCAGTGAACCCACGAATTTTTCCGGTCTCTAGTAATTGGCAGTGTGTCGTTGTGAAATGGCGTCTCTCATTTGACTGTGTCAATCACAGCAAGGTTACTGTGACACCACACGTCTGTGATTGGTGGGTATAAGCTCAAGACACGTGAGAGTTGAGACATCTCATCACTGGCTATGAAGCAGAACTGAAGATTTGAGTGCACTGCACTGAAACAAGTTGGGGCAGAACTGTTTTTCGCGAAATGTCCATGGCCCTTATCATAAGATATGTGATAACGTTCATGTTAACTAATGACTGAAATCTACAAATTGGTATTTGAGTTCTTATAACCCGCAGAAAAAACCAGTTAACATAATGAAATGAAAACAAAAAAAATCACTCTGAAACTACATGTTACGGACTACTGATTAACATGTTTTAAAATCCATTACAAAAATTTTTGCATGCAAAATAATATTCTGAAATTTTGAACTTTTGCTTTTTTTTATTAATTTTTTTAAATGCAAAAACCGATTTTTTACACTGATGTATCACAAAACACTGACTGGTTTTATTTGCTTGGACATTCTCCATTGCGAAATAAGTGACTGTCAAAATAAAACTAAAAATAAGACAAAAAATCATAAATAATTGAGTATGCGTTAGTCAACAAGATACATACACAACATAAAATTCCAAAAATGGAATCGGATAAAATAAAACAAGGAACAAATAGATAATAAATGAAATGAAGAAAAAATGAAATAAGAAACGTGAGTTAACATGAGACACAACGATGAGACGAAAAAAAAAAAGTCATTTATTTCGCAATGGAGTATGTCCAAGAAAATAAATCCAGTCATCCACTCCCATTGCACAGTTCTTTCAAAGATCATAACAAAACCTACTGTTCAGATCCATACAAACTATTTAAGAGGCCTACTGTGTACTTTAGTACATACTTTCTACTAATAAAATAGTAGGGTCACCCCTCAAATCCCATAGTTCGAGCTATCCGACAGAAACACTACGGTCCCGTTTATCGCCTGGCCGATTAGGGCCACGTGTCACTGGTACGCGCACCTAGTGTGGCCCTAGTTGCTTTTTCGCTTCTGAGCCTCTAACGCCGAAAACAGATTTAGGCAGGTTGTGCTCTTAAAACATATAAAACCACTTGCAATTGGACAGAATAACGTACTATGTACTGGCGTGGACATACGCCATTGCAATATTATGTCGCCTCAGAAATTTTAGTGTGAGACAAAGAAATGTCGTGAAACGTTGCTGTGTTATTTTGTGTCTTCATCACTGTTTCGTTTAGTCTATTGTCTGTGATGTAGCTGCTATCCTGTCTGTGTCCAACTTTGTCTTCGTCTAAGTATTGTCTGTGCTGTATTAACTTGTAGTGTCTTAAGTTTTACAGTTTTTTTTTGTTCTGTCTTTCGACTTTTCTGTCTGGATGTATATTTTATTTCTTTATTTGTTGTTGACTAATACCTTATGGGATTTTTAATGTTCTGCTGTCTTGGTTTATGGACTTGTCGACTACAGCCAAACCTGGTTTGTTTTCTCAATTTTTGGTTGTTATTATTCTTTGTCTTGAGTTAAAATTTCTGGGACGACATATTTTCGTAATGTCGTATGTTCACAATAATACAGTACGTTACATAAAACCTTATTGCATGAACAAAATATCGTCCATCAACCTCGCAGTAAGGGATACACTTGACAAACCCGAGTAGAGAGTATGCGGGTGTCGAAGATGACGTCAGAAAGAATTAGCAAGGGTTACATCCTCCCTGTATTCCTCCCGTCCTGCTCTTGCTACTACCAGCGTCCTTCCATTTGAAAAGCGTTCAGCATTCCTCCCGTCCTACTCTTCCTACTATCACTTGAAGGGCAGCAGAAGGTACCGGTGTCTTTGCGATCCAACAATTGCCGCTCGTTTGTTTCCATCCACCGAGGCACACTTCAATACCGTCCCCTCGCGTCAACATGCTACCCTTCCCGAGCTCCGGCTCTACTTTTCACTCGCCCAGCTCGCTTTAATTACATTCGTGACGAGCTTACACGTCCCCTAACCCTCCCTCGCAACAACGCCCCTCCTGTAACCCCTCTGTCAGGGCACCTACGTCACCGTTACTCATTTCAAGGGGCCTGCGCACATATTGGATTCCCGCGTGTCAATGGTCGTGGTGACTTGCGCCCCGCGCGCCTCTGCTCATTTCGAAAGAGAATACCACTCCCCCTCCCTTGCACACCCCCTCCCGACAACCATCCGGTCCTTCCCTGTCCAATATAGTCGTAGGACTCTCCCCTGTCCCACTTCTCCGCCTGGCACTACTGAAGACTGCGTTATCTTCTCGGCACATATCCACAAATGTGAACGTACATTTGAGAAGAGCGCTGAGCTTCCGCCTCACAGTTCTCCTTCGCTCCCGTCGTGATACCACCTACCCTCCTCGTGAGCGAATAGGATTTTGGTGAGCGATCAACAACGAGGTCTCCAGCGGCGGTGAGGGGTGACATGATGTATGGAGCAGCCCCGGAATGAAAGGGCGGAAGAAACGCGAGATCCCCGAGAATACCCGCTGAACAGCAGAATCGTCCGGCGCGATTCCCGCATGTGAAAATCCGGGGAAACGAAACCGGATCGCCTTGGTAAGAGGCGAATGGTCTGACCATTCGGCCATCAATGCGCGGCGCCTAAAGTGGCAGGCAGTGTTTTCGACGTAGTCCTCTATTCTACGGAGCTTGACACGATGACACTATATTTTAATTGTAAGACGCGTAACTTAAAGGCAATCTAATACTTTTTTGTTTCACGAATCAGGGTTGGTATTTTCTGCATAAACAGCAGTCTGAAAAAGCCATTTTAGTCATTCTGAAGTACCCCAAAATATGTTTTTGATAGGCGCGGAGTGTTAATAAACAAACAAAACCATATCTCCCAGTGTATTTTTGTTAAGTAAAGAAATACGTTCGCAATTTCGTGAAAAACAGAACACACGGTGGCTGCAAGCTATGACAACATTGTTATTTTTGAACGATTCTTGCAATCTGGACGAGTAAGACTTATTTTGAACTTATGTCATTGCAGCAAGAAAACTATTGTGTTCGTCAGTGTTTTCATTGTTTTACTGTCAACAGTTCTGGTGTTATTTGTATTCGTTCGCTTTCCTCAAGTTGTTTTGTGATTCTGCTGTGTCGTCTACATCCAGCTATTTTTTTGTTCGTTTTGTTTTGTCTGTTTGTTGCAATTATTTTTGTGGAATAATCTGGGTTATTTTTTCTTCCGTCTGTTTTCTGGTGCCTGGGTGCTCGTTTGTGTTAATTTATTTTCTTGTAACTCAGTAATAGAAATCCTTGTTGAATTATGTATGTTGTGAAGTCCTTTTGTTTGTTTACTTGTCTGTTTGTGTGTACTCTCTGGTTTCCTGTAACATCATTCGCTGCAGTCGTTTGTAAGCTATGACACCGTTCCCACGCCCAACCAGGGGCGTATAAGTTAGAAACTTTAATAATAAAACTTCATTTTTGTGTGTTTAAGTTAGCATTATTTAATTAACAAAATACAAAAAATTATACAATTAAAATTCCAAATCCAGGGGGGCATCTGGCCCCCCTAAATGAAGCCCATGTGCCTAACGAGGCGGAATCTAATGTACACACAGTTCTTATTACTTACACTGCTATGTTTAAAATTAAAATGTCATGAGGGAATACTAATTAGTTGAAAGAATAATTACCAGGGCTTCAAAAGTCCTACTTTCCCGTGATTAACATTAGAAGTGTTCTGTGACGTACTGTGGCCACGTAACGATGCTGGAATATGCCACAAGATGGCGGTATTCCCAAAAGGTACGGGAGGTATTTATAAAAGCAATCTTCAACTACCTTCCTACATTTTTTTTTACCCCCTCTGACAATCCGATTGCTGGACGAGAAGCACAGGAAGGCCGTATCCACGGACGACCGGCGCCCGCAGGGTTTAATTTCGCCCGCCCTTTGCGTGTGCTTTCCAGAACGCACGCTACGCGCCGAGCCTCTTTAATCCTTAATTACACGTAGTAATTCCCCGCAGCCGGCGAGCGGCGCTGACAAGGTACGCGCGCAGGTTGAGCCCCGCCCACTGTTACCTACCCCTGTCCCTCCAGCCAACACACTCACCAATACTGCCTCATTATAGTCTTCTGTGTATCGTACGTCCTGAAGATTTAATATTACACTATACACTGATGTACAAATTATTTATTTTAAGGGCTTGTTCCCGAGTTTTTTTCAGACTGGTGCCAATAACTCAAATATTTTTAACCAAAAGTTTTGAAAAAAATTTAGTCAGTGTGCAATAACACGATGCACAATACTGTGAACGCGTTTTTTTTAAATAATGTACCATTCGCCAGTAAAAAAAAAATTATTTCCTTCAATTTTGCTTATTTTCACGACGAAAAACGTGGTACTTTGGGTAATGAAATCTAAAAAACCGTTCAGTATAATTCTACAAAAAAAATTCAGCTACAAATTATAACATATAAGTGTCAAACCTGTGCATCGAAATTTTGATACGAGTTTTAGGTAGCAATAAAAAAAATATTTTCGAAATCACTGCAAAACTCTGTAACAAGGCCTTAATGTCGTAATATTTGTTTAAGAGCATAAATAAAAAAAATTTTGTTTGAAGAACCAATTTAATGTATGTGTTCTTTAAAATGTTTACACTAAATTTGTTTTATACGTTATATGCAATTTGTGAACAGTGATAGAAGAAAATATATACTAATTGTTTTCTATCACTGATTACAAATTGCACTTACAAAGTAATGCAAATTTAGGGTACAAATTTTAAGAACACATACATTAAATTGGTTCTTCAAACAAACAATTTTTATTTACTCTCTAAAACAAATATCACGACTTTAAAACAAAGAATTTGTACATAAGGTGTATAGTGGAATCTTTAGGCCGTCCTACAATTACGTTGTCCCATGCTGTGTCCATTGGACACAGCGTGCCGATTGGTTAAAATGATCACGTGACATTGTCCCTCGTGTCCCTTGCTGTCCCTTTGTCCCTTGTCTCGTCATGTCCTGTGTATATGGACAACATTTATAAATGTGTCTGTTTGTCCTATGACCTTCGTTAAGTTAAAGAAGAAGAAGAATTACCAAAACATTAAACGCCACCAAAATTAGCTCGTAAACATAAACATTCGTGTTATTAATGTCAGCAGAGAATGTTTAAGGTAACGATATAATAATTCAAACAACTGAATAGTATTTAAACCAAAAGAAACACGAATAAGTTTCATGAACGTGATTAATTCACAAATTATTTTTAACAACCGCGAATCCTGTTTTATTTATCAATTAGTTTATTTACTGACAGTCTCCGTATCCGTGTTATATATGACAAAATAAAATATGGTCGAAGAAACGATAACTCCATGAGAATTAACTGCATTCTGTCGTCGCTTTTCTGAATCTGCAGTATGAGACAGCTCTATTGTGGCATCACATTTCTGGTTGTCCCATGGCGATGTTCAAGAGACGATGGGACAAGAGGACGCGAAGGACCAAGATGCACGCAACTGTAGCACGGCCTCTAGTGGACCTGGTGCGTGAGACGTGCTGTAGAGAGGTACAGAAAGTATTTTATCTTTATAACAATTAAAAACGTTTCCAACGCGTTTATCTACGAAAAGAAGACACGCTTCAAACTGTGTCCCTATGATTTTAAAATTGCTGTCCACTAATTGAACATGTTTTCCAAGCTCCTCAAAAGTGCTGAAAATTACTTTTTCGCGTTACTGTAACTGAAAAAGTATCAACCATAATCGTAAAAAAACTAAATCATAGATACCTGCATTGGACTTTACCACACATATTCCACAAATAAAATAACAGGGTCATCCATTGAAGTCCCACTGAAAAACATATTCTACGAAAACACTGCATGCTAGCTAGGTAAGTCATTTGCGCCTTGAAGTGACAAGGTGTTCGACGGATGTGTTATATTCTACTAATCGCCTTCCCCGTTTACGTGTCTCAAACAAAAAAAAAAAAAAACTAACGTCCACTAACCGCATTCAAGTGGTATAAAAATCACAATTTTATATTTCCATGAAATATATTAGTTTTGTAAACGTTACTTGAGACTACAGTTTTGTCATCCGTAACAATTTTAGCTCCCATAGTTTCCTCATAATGGCGCTTCAAAGTTAAAATTTGCACGTTACGCTGCCATGCAAGTATTGAAAACCAAAATGACTTACTCGAATGAGATAAGTCGCTGTAAAATAACCTGCCATAGGTTATATACCCTAACATTTATAAACCCACAACGCAAATGTTTTAAGCCTTTAAACTAAGTTTTTGAAATTGTTTAATTTTTAAAGTTTTCATAAATGTTTTAAACAGTACATAAGAATATTTTTCAAATGGTTACCTTTGATATAAAGATACTAAGGCCCAACAAACCCTTAAAATTCAAAGAAAAATGTTGCTTTCAAACAGCCATAAAACACGACAGTAAGAAGTCACGACCTGGATTATTATACAAGAAGTCACGACCTGGATTATTATACGTTTGTTCAGTTACTGACAAGGTTATGTCGATCATCAAGTTTTATCTAAACGGCTGCGAGATATTCAAGAAAAATTATCTTACATTTTAATACATTTGTTATATAGTTTGCTAAATACGCGATCTGCAGTACATTCCATACTCGTAATTTTATAAATATTATATACGCTATTCGTTTCATCCTTTCTTTAATAAATTAAAACGTTGTGATTATCAAACTGTATTACTGCGGACATACGCCATTGCAATATTGTGTCGTCCCAGAAACAGCAACAGAGCTGAAGACTATAAATACTGTCAAATTTTTTACAGTTTTCACTTTTACTTCACCTGAAGACGGGAGCAGATGTCAGCTCCCGAAACGTCGTGAAAAGTCGGCCATTGAAAATCTACTTTGTACTTTTGTGTCTTCATCTTTGTGTGTTGTTTGTGACGTCGTCGTTATCCTGTCTTGTGTCCATTACTGTATTCGTTCCAGTACTGTCTGTGCTGTCTTAATTGTGGTGTCCTGAGTTTTACATTTAGTTTGTTTTGTATTTCGACTTTTATTTTTGGTTGTTTATCATTATATTTTCCCTTTGTTTGTTGTTGACTAATTCCTTATGGGATCTTTCATGTTCCATTTTTGTTTATGGATGTGTTCACTACAGCCAACTCGGCTTTTTTTCTCATTTTTTTTTTTTTTTTTTCGTATTTCGTTGTTTGTTTTTCTTAATCTTCTCCTATGATTTCGGGGACGACGTAATATTGCAAAGGCGTATGTCCACAATAATGCAGTTTGTCATTCTGTCCCATTGCAAGAAACATTCAAAGATGTTGCGATTATCAACATGATTAAAATAACGATCAACATCACGATAATTATTGGTGGTACTACTATAATCGTGGTAGTTTTATCTAGTGCCAGTTAGGTATTTTGCGTCATCTTATTGCATGCTTCGAAGTTTACTACATCTTACCATCTATTATGTTCTTGATAAACATGAAGAACTTTCATTTATGCACATTATTTGTTCGGGAAAATAATGTCGAGTACAGTAGGTTCAAGATAATAGTAGCATTCGTGAAGAGCATCTTGCCTAAAATGATAATAAAAAATTTTATATGTTGCGACCTCCGACGTTAATTATTGTGTAGGGTATAATCAATACCATAAACCGGGGTTACTTAGACCATTTTCGGGGTTACTTTGACAATTTAACATATTAGTTTTTGGGTTTTCTGGTAAATAAACAGATAATCTGAGCCGAGTATTTTAAATAATTCATTTTATTCTTATAGCTAATGCTTGAAACTTTCGTCAATAAATAACATAAGAACCAAAATTTTGAGTTCTCAAAGTTACCCTGCTAGGTCAAAGTAACCCCGGTTTACGGCACATTTTGATTATTACATAATTACGCTGCTTTGATTTCATTAAAAAGTAGCATATAAGTATAAATTACCTGAAAAAAAGTATGCAACAATTCTTGTTGTTTATATGAAGAACGTTCAAATTAAATGCTGCAGTCCAGCTCTTTTAAAAACATTGTTAGAGCTAATAAGATGCTCTTCATTTTTACTTAGGATTATCGTGGTAAAACATTTTAAAACATATAACAAAACCACTGATGAGAAAATGAAAAAATTGTAATTTTGTAGTTACTGAAACACAATTAATAATTTAAAATAAGTTGTACTTATAATAGATGAATCATAACTAAGACATTTGTAGCTTTTTTCCCCAGCGAAAATGCAATTTTACAACTTTTTAAATACATAATTCTAATATAACTTTTTTTCAGGGCTTTAGCAAAACTTCCAAACAACCTAACTTCCATGGATGATCTATCCCAAAGAGAAATGTTTACATATCACTGTGATATGAAATGAAGCTATGATATAAGCATTTTTAAAAACAAACTTTCAAGTAATATCTCAATTTTAAATTATAACTTTGAAAATCACATAAAATGAATATCTACAGCAAATTTTTAATTTATAAACGTTACAATAACTAATGTCTCGAAAGTGCTCATTTTATCCTGAACCACCTATAGAAGCTAACCATAATGTACTCATTTAACAACAGAAACGTGTGGATGAGAACGAGCATTATAAAAGCCATGTAGGAACTGACAAACATGGCTGACACGAACCTAATTGAGTGCTGCAGCTGGTCTAAAGTTAGTAAAATTGAATTTAATGACTTATCGGAAGTCCTGAATTGTGAATCTGACGCGATTCACTGCACCGCGTGACGGTAACAATATTTCGTTTTCGACGCGTGGATTGCATAATCGGCAAGGTTATCTAAATGAACATAGCAGGTAATTAATGCGTGCGTGCCGCAAAACATGTCCAGGTGGTGTTGATAAGCGCCGTTATCAACCAGGGGTGATGGAATTGAAAAGCACCGACACAAATAACACGGAACAACAAAACCGACGTGCCCAAATCTGAATCGTGTGCGAGACCACAATTATTATTTACCGTGTCGGAATGATCTACATCCCTTTTTTATTGCCAGCATGGCTGGCTGATTATCAACTACATTGGCAGAACAATTTCGTAAAAAAAAAAACAGTGTTTGGGCATTGTAGACTAAAAATAAAACTTCCTCTCTAGAAGAATAATTTACGAAGAAATTCACACTGCTTTCACAAGGGCAATGTATGTGACATATATAATATTATAAGACGATTTTCAGTATCTGAATGTAACTGGTGTGATTGGATCTCAGAAAATAAAGGCGAGGATTCAATACGGAATTCAAAAATAAAAGCTAAACAGGTATTAATTGTAAGCAATTAGTGAAACAGGTTCACAGTTCCGTAAGCATATATAGAGATTTTGCTACACACCTTAAGTCTTAGTTTTACATCAATTAAAAATACTTGACTAATCAGAATAATGTTTAGATTCTAGTAAAACAATCGGTATTGTCCGACATACCTGGAAGTTTTAAATCTACCAGATGCGTTTGTTGTCTTCTTGATAACCTGAGGAAACTGTACTCACCTAAAACAGCCAAAACAAAAAGTGATGAATATTATTTTCATGACTTTGCATATTAAATACATAAATAAATACATATATATCTACACACACATATTTTATTGGACTTAAAAGTCTCGTCGATAGCGAGGCTATTCGGGACTTTTACACAAGGACCAGGAACTGAGAGTCATGCAGAATCATCGCGAGAGAATTTCTGAAAGAAAACCAATAATTCGATTGCAATGATTCTGCACACCAAATTAATGAGATATCCCATTATTATTTATGTCAAGAAGTTTACCAAGAATATGCCTTATGCTTTGCCGAAGAGAAAATTTTGATAATACAATTTGAATAAATGTTATGGCTCAAAAACTGAAACTACAATAAAATTGTCTAATACTCCTCCATTATACATAGGAACCTAAGTAACAATTAAAGTGTATGAAGTACATTGTACACTACTCGAAAATTGACGTCCAGGGTCACAAAAAATTATTATATTTTTTTATTATTATTTCTGACAAGACTGTGTTGAAAAGTGCCCACTTTATCGCGATAGTCTCCTGGCTTGAAGTAACGCGAATTTTACTCGTCTCCATTCATGATTTATCGCCTTCTTCACATATTTTAGTACGAGAGGAAGGTTTGATTACACCTGGAATTCACACATTGTTATTTTTGGAAATTAAAACACAATTTCGAAACTACTAAAATATGAGAATACTTTTGTGCACGTGTCAACCATTATTGTTAATTTACAACCAACCTGTCGCACAATTTATAACAGTTATCCAATGCCACAAAACCAGTCCATGTGAACCGACTTCAAGAATACCATGTGTACCACAAAAACGAGAAAAGTCAGTCTAAATGACGACCCAAAAGAATCGATAGTTGCCATCGCGGCGGACGAGAGAAGTACTATGCGCGCCGCGGGGCGGGACTCGCAATTGATTGATCGATTCGGACATCCTGTTGCCGCGGAACTGCGCCACGGTGCGCGGGAATGAACCGACCGCACACGGAGTTAATACAAAATATCTCGGGGCGAGTAAATCAAACTGTTCTCCCGCATACACCTGGACGCGACGCAGTGCAGCGACGCGGCGCGAATAAAGATCGCGGGGCCGGGATCGCGTCCTTCCGAGTATAAAACAATCCTCGGTGCACGCTCCGATACAAAACTCGGTGAAATACGTCCGTACTCCGGCGTCGCTGCAAACAAATCCACTATTGTGGTCGCGGGTGTTTATTTCCTCGCTTCGTACCTGTACTGTGAGTAGAAATTATGATTTATCGCGGGAAAACTTGACTGTTTGCTGGGTTACAACTCACGTTCAGTTTAACAGAAGATTATTGGCTTTGGCTCGAACGCAGAGCTGTTGCCCTATTTAACTGAGCCAATAAGAATCCCGCTGTTGTAATATGTGATGCCTGTTACTGGCCTGCAGGCAGCTGCGTTGTGTCAGATGTCACAATAAACTAGAGCGTTTTCAGGTGTATGTTGGCACAAAAAAGTTTCGCAATATATCATCATCTTTAATGATGGTTTATCGCGAGAAATCTTAACTGTTAGCTGGGTTTCAACGTACGTTCAGCTTACGAAAATATTACTGGCTTTCGCTTGTGAGTAGAGCTGTTACCCTATTTGACTGGACCAACAAGACTCGCTATTGTAATATTTTACGCCTGCAATTCGTCCGCCGAAAGATAAGTTGTGTCAGGCATATATCACCAAATCATACAAGTTGCAAGAATCTGTAGTGTTTTGAAGGGTATGTTGACACAAAACATTTTCGCGATATACCAGCATCTCTAACTATGAGCGGAAGTGGTAAACTTCATTTGCTACCAGTAAACGATACTATTGCAAGTTCAAAACTGATAAACAGGAGATCGCGGTTGGATCAGTAGCTAAGGCACTCGCATACCATCGAGACCATCTGGGTTCGGTTATCGGCGGAGTCAGTCCCCGAATTTGCGCATGTGAGAATCGTCCCGGACAATGCCGTTGGTCGGCGGGTTTTCTAGGGGAGATTCTGTTTGCCCAAACCCTTCATTCCGATGCTACTCCATACTAACTTCTTGTCACCCCTCACCAGCGCAAAACACCTAAGAGTTAAGTGCTAACTTAAATGTCTTCACTGCACTTACATGTACATTTTCATCTCTGTTTCGTGTATATTAGCTGTGTGTCTTTGTACAAAGGCGTAACTTACTAACTGTGCCAATCAGAAGACGTTTACTGCCACACCCACACGTCTGTGATTCACTCTTCACTGACACACAGCCTTTCTGTCCGTTAATGAGAGTAATTAATCTCGCAGCTATCATAACCATCGCCCTCTTTTATTGCCTGTATTTATTTTACATTAACTATCCACAACACCAAGATAATATCGTCAACATCATCAGTATCGACATTAAAAGAAGGCCTAAATATTGCACTGAAAGAAAAGTATTATTGTAGGGACCATACATACTTCTGTTAAAATATGGAGCAACAGTTACGTTTGGTTGTCGATACTATCTGGGTGGTATTGCCGACTAAACAGGATTGTTGTCTCTATTGTAACAGAACGAAGATGGCTTCAACAATACTTTTCTTTCAGTGCGGTGGAGCAGTGGTAAAACACTCGCCTTGCAATCGACAGGACTCGGGTTTGACTTCCTGCTCAGGCCATCCTGGTTTCGGTTTTCCAGGGTTTTCCGAAATCGCTCGAGGTGAATGCTGGGACGGTTCCTTCAACAGGCCCTGGCCCGACTCCTTCACCCCCTCCCAACCTCCACCCGTGTGATCCTCTACTAAGGCCTTGTGCTGTTTGAGGTCACGTAAAACCTCCAAGTAGAGAAAAAAGTATCATCGTCGTCAAAATCATCGTTATCGCCGTCATTAATATTACAGCTGTGGGAATCGCGCTTGGAGTACCTGGGCTCGATCTATTGTTCTTATTCCGTTTTTCCAGAGTTTTCCACGATCACTTCAAGGTAATGCTGCGACGGTTCCTTAATACATGCAGCGGCAAGTTTCCCAGTCTCTAATATTTCCTTGCAAAGACCTTTATTACTCCAGTGTATTCAAAATGCAAAATAAATTAAGTCGTTACTACGAGATCGATTGGAGCAATCTATATATCATGTTGATTCATTGTACAGAGTGCTCAGAAATTCATATAACAAACACGTAGGGCTAGTAGAGGGGACCGAGTAGACAATATTTTGAATAGGAAGCCATGTCCGGTAACGTACCATTTCCGTGCTACAGCCACTACAATGTGTCGGATGTGCCGGTGTTGTTTTGCAACCGGATATGCAGTAAGACGTCAGAAGAGCACCATGTCAAATGAGGTGTGACGTAAGATACAGAATTAAGTGACGTTTGATTCATTACAGAAGAATGTCAAATTTATTTGGTAACAATACCAACGTAACAAAAAAACTTTCAGTTATCACACTAACACTTATGTCAACAGTGGGAAAAACACATTTCTGTATGTCTCCTGCACTGGGTGTGTCCCATACGAAACTGCTCACATCATCAGAGGCTCGATGGGACGCCCAGCAACATCGTTGCACACATTGTACAGACACATTGTAATGGCTGTAACACGGAAACGGTACGTTTCCAGACATGAGTTCCTGTTCAAAATATTGTCTACTCAGTCCCCTCTACTAGCCCTAAAAGTCTGTAATATGAATTTCCGAACAACCTGTATTTATTTTACATTCCGCGGTACCCACTTCAGCCATCGTATCTCGCAGGACATGGAGCAATTCATGACATCACTATGCTAAAGCCTACACTAAAAAAAATTGAAAAACAAGCAGTCCTACAAAAATCCATCACTACAGTTAAGAGTTTCGTAGCGAATCTACGGAAATTACAGCTAACAACTATCCACAAATATACATAAAAACACATAAGTAAAATTTTTATCAATAGCTAACGTATTTCCGGCGAGTAGGTTTGTGCAGGCCTGCTTCAACAACTTTAACGTACACCTACGATAGTCGGAAATGTAGGCTCGTGAAGAAGGAAACAACAAATTGTAAGGTTAGGGGGGGTGGTCGTGTAAATAACTGAGTAATATATGTTAACTGATTTTTACGGATAGAAATTCCGGCAAAATCCAGATACGGAAGGCGTTTTCGTAAAACAACGCTGTTAAGTTTACGTAAAATGTAGTGAATTTATTCTATGTTTTAACTATGCATCTCAGCTACGCTCAAGACTGTAAACACGAGGATTAGCGAGTTCTGTCTGGAGACAACTGTTGTGAGATTTTTTTTTTTTAGCGTCAAACGTTTTTTTACGTCAAATAGTTACTCCGCATCATTCTTCACTTATGAGTAGGGACCTGAAAAATTCACGTTTTCGTTTAGGCACAAGCTATAATTCCATCAACTGTAAATTCGTGTAACATTCGCAATTGGTCCTTGACTTATTTGACACCTCGTGTAAGTCGCTGGCCCATAGTAGGCCTATACATGTAACTAATTCAGGCCCATATCACTGTGCCACCGAACAGCTGATAAACAGCTGCTCTTTTCTTGAGTCTGCATATATTCTTAAAGGCTACATACCAGTGAATTTTTCCAGTCTCTGCTTATGAGTAAGCGTTTTCGAGTGTTGTGAAATCCCAATATTTATTTGTTCATAGTGTTCAGGGGACGGAACAATACCCTACAAGACAATGACAATTAGGGTCGGAACAAGGTTAACAAAAATCCAGTGATTATGTACAGAACCTATGAGTTTTGGTAGAATAATTAATGCAACAATTTGTTTTAATGTCTTACGTGCACATGTCGGGCTCTGCTTCGTGATTATTGGTCGAGTGTGCAGAGACGTCGATCATTCGGCTTCATCAATCAGAACCAGAGATTACAGAAACATACAGATGGAACTACAGCCAAACAACAAGGGGGTCAAGCAAAATACATTGGTAGATAGGCGAGTGTCCATGCCTGTACTTCTACGACCGTGATATACAGGAACAGCAGGTTGCACTCCGCCATATTGCAACCTGAATAAACAAAGTCAGCTTGGCCTCAGTATCGGCTGCTAATGCTCCATCCGTATGTTTCTCTAATCTCTGATCAGAACAATATTACTGCGACACCACACGTCTGTGATTTGTGAGTAGAACCGCGAGACGCCGAGAGTTGAACTTCCAATCACTGGCCACGAAGCAGAGCTGTACATGTGCTCATAGCGCACTGAAACAAATCGTTGCAAAATTCTTTCCACCAAAAATAACTGGCTCTATATTCTGTGGGTGATTTCATACACTCTAAATTTCATAAACTCTCAAAAAAAATTGTAAAATTTACTAAGATATTTTTTGTGCTTTTACAAACCCTTGTATAAGTACAAAGATTTTCTTTGTAAAATCATTCTTTCTAAAGTTACAAAGGTAAAGTTTGTAATACTACAATGGAATTCCTTGCACTTATACCAAAATTTCCTGTCCTGAAAAATTTTTTTTGTAAAAATGCCCAGGCATTTCTTTGTAGTTTAACATACTTTTATAAATGTACAAAAATTGCATTAAAAATGATTTGTTTATAAATTTACAAGGACTTTCTTTGAACAAGGAATACAGAAAAAAAATTTGTTGTCGACCGAAATCACAGCTTCGTGGAATTTACATACTTATACAAAATCACATATTTTGTAACGCTTTTTTCTGTAATAAATTGAATTACCGTAATGAGTGCATGCTTTCTATACGAAAATAAAAAATATCACTGAACTTATTGTACACTGAATATATATAAATAAATTAATATCAAATAGCACGAAGTCAAGGTGGTTTAGGCGAAAGATGCGTATGAGCTTAGCGTGGGGATGTGGGTTCGAATCCGGATGCCTCTTTTAAGTTTGTTATTTTAAATTTAATACCATTTAATATTTATATATTTAAAAGTTGCTTATATAACGTAAAACGGGATGATTAGAAACTCTGGGGTGATAGAAACACAATTTTAAGGCTAAATTTTCTGTATAAATTCTTTTTTAAAAATTAAATTTTTAGGAAGTAAAGTTAAAATAGTTTGCAAACAGTAGTTTTATTGTGATTGTATTATTTTAAAGCAAAAGGTGTAAGCTAAGAATTTATTTCTAATTTGGTTTCTGTGCACCCCAGTGAGTCTATAATCACCCCGTTTAAGACTAGTATTAAAAATTTAATGTTTTCCTTATTGCAAGTACAACCACAATGATATCCATCGTAATTTTACAAGCATAAACTTTGTCTTTTTTTAAAGACAACGTTTGAAGTTTGACAAATAAATCCTTTGGAAGCTGAACTTCCGAAGATTTTCTTTGCATAAGTACAGTTTATTTTACCGTGTATAAAGTGCAAAACCTTATCCTTCCACCCACGGCTCTGAAGTAGGCAGCAACCTGAATTATTTGGCAATGTTAAAAATAAAACATTTCTATCGTTATGTTGCGTTTCAAGGCAACAAAAACATAATTTTATCGTTCCATTTATTTTCAGCAATATTCCACAGCATGCCCAGCGTTGCACACCAATCCAATGTTATGAATTCTGGTGTCGTATTTTTTTTTATGTTGGTCCGTCTCTATGAAGGCTACTTTGACAAATGGCGTGGATAATTAATTTATCGTCGTTGCTATGTTGGCCGGATATTTATTATTTTTTTGTACGCAAACTGGCAAAGTGAACACTCGAGGTTGTCATGAATAATACGAAAGCTCATTTCAGCGCAAAAGCATTGTTAAACAGCTCACAAGCTTCAACATCGAGCATTTTAATTTCCTTTATTTTCGCAGCTGACATACATTTCACATAAAAAATGAGTTTGCGTTACCAAGCTTTGAGTACAAAACACACAGCGAGAAAAAAGCAACACAATCAGTACGATAATCACGTTGGAAAGAATACCTTTGAGTCTACGTCCCAAACAAATCAGGTCGAATATGTGTTTGTGTGTGTCATTCAGACAATATCATATTAGGATTCTTTTAGAGTTGAAATTCGAAACCTCTGTCATATCCGCCACTACCTATTGTTAAAGATGATGGCATACCGTAAAAATATTTTGTGCCAACATACCCTTGAAAACACTTGCAACATGTATGATTTGGTGATGAACTTCTAACATAACGTAGCTGTCTGCAGACCAATACTTAGGGACTGGAAAATTTTGCGGAATTCAATCACATGTAGGCTGTAATCCATTGTACTATGAATACTCAAGCCCCATCTATTCGTTCATTGTCTACTGTTCCACTGAGTAGCAGCTAATTGACGAATAGTCGTGGCTTGAGTATGCATATTACAATGGATTCTAGCCTACGGGTCATTGAATTCGCGAAAATTTCCAGTCCCTACGAGTAACTGTCATCAAATATTACAATAGCGGGATTATTATTGGCCCAGTCAAATAGGGTAACACCTCCAAGTACAAGATAAAGCCAGTGATCTTCTGGTAAGCTGAACGTGTGTTGAAACCCAGCAAACAGTCAAGTTATCCCGCGATAAACCATCATTAGAGATAATGGCTTATCGCGGGAAAACTTTGACTGTTTGCTGGGTTTCAACATACTGTACGTGCAGCTTATCAAAAGCTCACTGGCTTTTCCCTGTACGTGGAACTGTTGCCTTATTTGACTGGGCCAATAAGATTACCGCGTATGGTAATATTTAATGTCAGTTATTGGTAGATACCTGAAAAATTCGCGTTTCCCGTTAGGCACAAGCTATAATTCCAGCAACTATAGGTCTGAATCACGTTCACAATTGGCCGTTGTCTTGCTCGAACCTTCCTGGAAGTAGCTGAGCCAATAATAAAACTGTAGCTGAATACAGGCCCATTTCACTGTGTCAGCGAGCAGCTAATAAACAGCTGTTGTCTGCACGATTTCACAAATATTCTTGGAGGCTAGCCTACAGGTCAATGAACCCACGAATTTTTCCTGTCTCCAGTTATTGGTCTGCAGACAACTACGGAATGTCAGACGTGGTGCAAGTAAGTACAGTGTTTTGAAGGGTATGTTGGCACAATCAATTTACGCGACAAACCATCATCTCTACCTATTACCCAGGCTGCTGTTAGAGACGACAGAGTTTGTGTGAAATCATTTATAAAGTTACTAGTTTCAATGCCTTACGTGCACATCTGCAGCAGCTCTTCGTGGTCAGTGAAGGGACTGTGTTAACTGTCAGGCATCTGTATGACTACACGCAGTTCAGAGACATGTGGTGTCGCAGTAACCCTCCTCTCTGCTGCCAAGAACCATGAAGCACAGCTGCAGATGTGTTCGTAAGGCACTGAAACTAGTTGGTTCACATATATTTTCACCAAGATCTCTAGTTACTGTTAATTAATCTGTTACAAACGAAATTAGCTTTGTTTATTATTGACTTTGCATATCCTCCCGCCATGTACAGGCAGACCTCTACGTTCATACATTTAACTTTCACACGTATTGTACTATCATAAATAGTCTTTAGTAACCACAATTCAACTTTCAAACAGTGGATTCAGACATTTTTACATTAACTGGCAAAAAAAAATGAATACTCCATTTACTACAAAACAAACAATTGCACACTACTGAATATATACCACCATTTTAATCCTCCAATCCTCCACAGCAGTTGTAAATCTCTATCTACAGTATTCGTACATTTTTCAAGACCACACTATGAATGAAAGTAGAGGACTGCTTGTACTTTTAAGGGCTTGTTCCGTAGTTTTTTTTTCAGCCTGGTGCCAATATCTGCAATATTTTTTAACCAAAAGCTTTGAAAAAATTTGAGGCAATGTGTAGTCACATTATGCACAATAGCGTGGACGCGTTTTTAAAAATAATGTACCATTCGTCCGTAAAATAAAAATAAATATATTGCTTCAATTTAGTTTATTTTCACGACAAGAAACATGGTACTTTAGATGACGAAATCTAAAAAACTGTTCAGTACATTGCTACAAAAATATCAGCTACAAATTATGACATATTATTATCAAAACTGTGGAGCAAAATTTTAATATGAGTATTAAGTAGCAATAAAATATATTTTCGAAATCACTGCAAACTTAAGGAACAAACCTTTATGGACGCTGGACCCGTAAAATTTATTTATTTTTTTTTATTTGTGCTAAACACTGTTCAACTTTTGCACATATGATACCACGTTCTTTCCCAAATAAAAAAAAATTGGGCTCCATAGTTTTTGCACAATCACTCATCAGAGTCACAAAATGCCCATTTCGGTGTAGCCAAAATAAAAAAAAGTAATAAACTAATAAATTAAAAATTACAGTAACTGATAGTGTAGCAATGCATTTTATGACATGGCTGACAAAAGTTAGTTTTGAAATTTTCAGTAGTAGCCAAAAGTCAAAGTTATGAAATACTTTAACTCATTTTCATAAATTTTTTTTAAATACAAAAGTGTATCGCTTTGTGTTCACAAAAGTGTCTTGAAGTAGACCGCATTATTAAGAATCAATATGAATTATCTTGTTTCTGCAAGTTAATTATTTTTTATTATTTTGGCTACATCGCAAAAGCCATTTTGCGACTTTGATAGGTGATTATTCTAAAACTATGGGACCTATTTTTTTTTCTTTAGGGAAATGCCATGTTATATTATGTGTAATAGTTGAACAGTGTTTGGCACAAATATAAAATTTTTAATTTTTACGGGTCCAGCGTCTTTAAGTGGTCTCTCTTCTCTAGGTAGGCTGCTTTTGTGCGAGAGGCTGGAGCGCTAAGAGCGCCGTTGCCGTTGTATGTAATGCATATAGACATGCAAAATTCACGTTATTTTCTGGCAGCTGACTAGACTGCAAGTGACTATAGGCTTGTTTGATGTCTACCGCTGGCCGATATTGTCGTGACTTGCCGCGGAGAATGCTTACACGGTAGAGAGGCCAATCTCTGTAAAGACGTAACACACGTAAACGACAACACATAAAAGTTCGTGGCCAATTGAATCGCACATTATGCTCTTGTTACGTATAGAAATGTGAAGTTTAGTCTGCTAACAAATGATAACGCGAATTTTTCATGTCTCTAAGTAATGCACTATCGCCTCTCCGCGCAAGCCACTCAGCTGGCGTGCAGCGCTTTACTATTATATTTTTCGTTACGGTACTTTAAGCCGTGACCACCTTATTTTATTTGTAGACAGCATAGTTCAAAGTCTAAGGGTTGTTTCTATAGTTGTGATTTTCGAATCCGGTTGATATTTTTCCATATACGGCAGACTGGAAAATCCTTTTTGAACCATTTTAGGGTCTCAAAAGTAATGTTTTTAATAAACGTGCCGAATTTTTTAAAACTTTAGAGACATAGTTTGAAGTGTGTGGATTCTTTTCGTAGGTATGCAAAAATAATGTGCGTTAAATAGTTTCGTCGAAAAAAGAATAGCCGTAACTCGCTGCATCGCATTTGAAATACCTATAGGGAGACATCTCTAGTACTGCATACACACATATATATATATGGCTTTCAAGATGAATATCATGAAGTCGCGAGTATACACTAGTTGACAAGCTGTGACACGCACGGATATCGGTCACTGTTGCGTGAACCATATTTATAGTCCCATAAAACGAGCAACTTTTAGAGTGACAGGCATAATGTTTCAGTTTAGTAATGCCCATGGTGACCAATCCATCTTGCAACAACTGCCGAACTCCACGGCTTCCCTTGCAGTGGCGTACCATGGTAGTGTTTCAAGGCATTCGGTGATAAGCAGTGACTATACTCAACACTGAGTTGTCTGTGGGACCATTGGATATGCATAGGTCATTCAGGATAAAGTGAGCACTAAAATTTTAACCGTTGAAAAATATCACTTTCCATTACTGCACATAATTCAACATTAACTATGTTGACTTACTGCTTGTATGGTTGGCAGTACCTATGCAATACAGTTCCATGTATTTTCCTATCTAAATACAAGAATACAGAAACAAAAATCAACAGAAGTCGACATAATTGTATTTAATATAATTAATAAACTTACTTTATTAAACTGTATCGAACCATACTGACTGCAGAAGTTTATATTACACGCGTAAACTTCAAGTGTCCAGAGAGGTTAAACATGTCCCATCGTTAGCCGTTACGCGCGGTAAGATACGAATTAATCTGAACATAGAAATTTAGAAGGGCTTTTTAAAGAATTCACTTTATCCCGAACCGCCTATAGGAGCAGATACACACTTCTACAAGTAGCGTATAAGAGCCAAGGTATAGGAAGTTCACTTTAAAGTGAGCACTCCCCAACACTTACAATAATAAAAAAATGTATTTATTGGGGCTATTATAGAAGTAAAGTTTCGAAAGTCGTGAAATGTTTACACTAGTTTTTAAATAAGTGTAAGTTTTCGTATTTAAAATAGTAAAGATGGAGGCATAACAGCTCATAGAAAATTGTTAGTAGTTCTCAGCTTATCCTGAACAGCCTATACGTATAGTCCAGTAATATACCTCGGTCTACACAACACGTGTTTATTGGATATGACAGGTAGGCATTGAGTCCACCAGCTCAAAGTGTTTAGTCGGAGCTTAAATTGCATGACTGGGAATACTACCGTGATATTGTTATGAACCATGTAACCCTGGTTCTAACACAGTGAGCAGTTAACCAGGCCACCCGGCCAGGAATTCAAAAATATTAAACATAAGTTGCTGCAAATTGCAAGGCAGAACTCCGCACTCCAACAGCGGTACGAGTTGCCACACAGGGCGCGATAAAGGTGCGTGTCTCGCTACCTACGAGGTCTGTCTGCCCCATATCGTCGCCAGGATCACTTCACTACCAAGATGCACCACGACGTGCCGATCGCCGTGGACGTTACCTTACATCAGCCTCGGCATCATTAATAAGGCGGGACTGTCATCGACGTAACTAAATTGAGTGGCTCATTAAGTATTCGTGAATGTATAATTATATATCTAACTATGTATTGCCTCCCTCCGTAAAAAGCATTGCAAATGTAATGAAATAGTTGTATAGATTGTAAATTAAATCCGTACCTGATATTTATACTGCGAGTCTCACATATATTGTCAGATTCCCTAATTATGTAAATTATAATGAACTGTACGTTTTACGAAATACTTAAACAATTATCTAAACAAACCAAATGAAGTAATTTATCCGTAAACGTAACAATATGCAAATATTCACTTGTTTTGCCTTCGCAGCATCCGACAAGTCCACACCCCCCCCCCCCTTCCTCGATATTGTTTTCCAGTGAACTTCAACCAGAGACTTATGTGAGGTAGAGAGCACATCACACCACAGCAGCAGACAACTGTCTTATACATAAAAAACTATTCTATTATTTTAGATGATTATCTGCTGAAAGTAAATTTATTTGCGTCAATAACTAACCAAATTTTAAGTAGGCAAGAACAACTATTTTCGACATACCTATGAAATGATTCTGCGTTTTCTGATCCCGTTTAGGATTTAAAAAATTATACCGACGTGTGGTATCACAATAACATTATTTTGATTGGTGTAGTCCAGCGATCGACATCTACGAACGTGCAAGAAATTTAAAATAAATCTAGCGAGTGTCCTTTAGGAAAATCTGAACGAATTTATTGATTTGATAAATGATTAACCATGATTTGATGTCCCTATCTTATTTTTACAATTTGTAACCTGGATCACAGTTACTGAAATTGTTGTAATTTTGTTAATCTGTGATATTATATATAGTGTGTGTCTTAAATTTTTATGTGTAAGTAAATTCTTCTATTTTATGCATATAAGACAAATCCTATACTACAATACATACAAGTGTAATTGTATTCATTGTGTTATGAAATATAAACTGAACTAAACAAATACACTTTTCCATTAACCATGAAGCAGAGCTGTCGATGGGCTCGCGAGGCATTAAAACAAGTGATGGCAAAAACATTTTGGCGCCAAACTCGTGCTTCTAGGATGGATTAGGGAAGGGAAGGGAAGGGGAGGGGAGGGGTAGTTTCCTTACGCGGCGTGTTCAGCGACGTAGACTATAGACGGCCAAGTCAAAGAGGGTGGGCGCCCTTGTAGTGTGTGCCAGTCCACACTGTGCGGTCTGGAGGGAGGGTGGTGAGAGGGTTGTGTTGCTCCCAGCAGCAGCCACCCCTGCTGAGACTCTTGATTAATATTCCAGACCGGATGTAACGAGAAGCCTTGGTGCCCTCCTCCTCCACCGTAGTTCCCCGGGCCTTTGTGCTGGCGTGTTCCGCCCGCGGAGGTCATCAGGCGACGTCTAGGCTGTGTGCCCAACATACCCCGCGGCGCGCCTTCATCGGCTCCGTCACTTGCAAGGGCTGTGCCTTCGTCACCTGTCACAGCTCTACTCTCCCGTCCTACTAGACCTACACACCCTCTCACCAGAGCAATCCCCATGTCAGCTACCTTCAACCATGTACAGCTCTCGCCTACCTCAACGTATGAGACTCACAAGTTAGGCACGTTCTGCATTGACACGGAAGACATAAAAGTAAGAAAATATGTAGTTACTCCCGTCTGCTAGTCTACAGTACACACGGAAACGCAACAGATTGTTGTTTCTTGTATTTAAGGCCATGAAAACAAACGTGAATTATTGTTGTCGTTTATAATAATATGTGAAAATAATGTTGCATAAATACGTACAATATAATATTATATGTTCATAACAACAGTAAAACAATTATTTACCTTAAAAACATTAATTTTCGAAGTTCATTGTTTCATGAGCGAAAATTGAGGTTATGAAAATGGCGGCCAGCTGCACCAGTCTGAAAAGCAAATGACTGACGTTATACATACTCGATTCCTATTGGCTGCACGGATTCACGGACACGGAATTAATAATAATTTAACACTGGACCATTCGAACAACAACTCTGATCAAAACGTCGCCCATTTACGCTACCTGAATCTATTAACTATTGTGGGAATTCTAAGTTACTTACATTCGAAACATTTCCAGAGCAGATTTATCACAGCCCGCAACTCGCTTCTTGGTAAGAAGAATTAACACACACGTGAGCTATGCACTTACATAAACGTAAGAATGATTTTATGCCTTCTCTCTATATTAAACAATGTAATATAATCGACGTTCCTTTTTATTACTTCGCTAAAATGCCCCTCAGACATATTTTATTGTCATTTAGTATCTTTAACAGCTTCTATACAAGACCAAAAATTTATCGCAACCTTTGTCAACCTGTTCCGAAACGCAAACCACGACAAGATTTTTTTTTCTGTAAGGCGAAATAAATTTTCAAAGCTTATTCTTTTTTGAGTTGTAATTTTGAATTTTTTTCTACGTTTAAAAATTACCCTTGGAAAAAATTACCGTGGAAATTAATTCCCTTGCATAACACGTTCACTCTTGCCGGGCAACTTTGTTAAAATATACACACAAGGACAGAGAAAATCTTCGCTGATTCAAACCCTAATTAGATTTGTCTTAGTAATCTGGAACTGAGGGGTTTTTTTTTTTTTTTTCCTTTTCTCCTCCGCCGACGTGACATCTTCCCTTTTTTTTTTTATAAAGTTACAGAAGCTCTCGGCGCGATGCTTAATTCAATGTTGACGCCTCTGCCAGCCGCACTTTTATTATTACTCCTCTACATTATTCCTTCATTCATTATCTCTGTGTCTCATATCTTTCCTTTCGTTGTTTGGAAGGACGGGTGAAATATAAATGGCATTTACACTGTTGTTGTTCTGCTACTCAAGAAATATTTAGTTACTTTTAAATATACACGAATACAGATATACAGAAATATTTGTTTACGCAACAAACAATTTCTATATAGTCTTGGACAGTTAAATTATAACACTTTGGGTAACTGTGTTTCCAAGAAAATTGTAAGAGAACAAAAATATTGTAAAATATGACAGGACGTCGATAGTTATTTTGTTTTGCGTATAATGCCGTGATAGGGAACATTATTTCCGTTAGTTCTCGCAGGCATTTTAAATATTATCGAAAACATAAAACATTCGCGATATTCTGCTTTTAAAAGTAAATCAACGATTTTGTGGCGAAAATATTTCTGCGCCATTTGGTTTCAATGTCTTATGTGCACATCTGCAGCTTTGCTTCATTGCCAATGAGTGGATGTATTGACTCTCACTTGTCTTAGGGATTTACTTGCAAACCACATACGTATGGCGTGTGGTACAGTCCAACGAGAGACGTGTCTGAACAATGACACGCTGCCAATAACCATGAAGCATAGCTGATGATAAGCACGTAAAGCATTGAAACAAAATGGTACAAACGTCGATTCAAAACAAACTCGCGACTCTACTAATTAGTAAATAGTTGACCAAAGGATGTTTTCACAGTTATGTTGCAAACATTTTCCTGTAAATATTATAGACTGTAAAAAATGCATTGCAGCTTCGTACGTCACTATTAGCGAACGCTCGAAAGTCACGTCTAATATTATCAAGTCTGTTATCCACTCACCGATTACTTTACAAAGAACAACAGTAAGTAATTTTGCTTGCAAAATTTTGAAACAATTAAATAAATAGCCGAATAATTATTATTTACAGAAACGGGTTGCGAGTGCGTAATGAGCAGAAAGAGAGAGAGAATGTCACGGTGCCAAAATAGTCTCCAAAACAAAGTCTTATTTTGCGCGTCACATTATTGTACGACTATTATTTGACACGGTTCAGCCGATTTCAAACGAAAAACGTCATGCAGCGCGATTAGATGCCAGAATTACCATTGGCCTGGACTAACAATAAAACACAAATAAATAATTTCGAACATCATGTTAACAGTTTCGCAACGTCAATGGCGTCGCGGGAAGGCGGTCAGCGGGTGTTGGCTAACCGACAAACATCACAACAAGGCAGATTGCAGCTACCAAAGTTGACTAGGAATCCAACGACTTGAGTTAAATGGGTCTTTAGCACATTACCCAACACCCTTGTAAGACTCCTTGGTTCGTCAGGGATTGCTCCGCCCCTGAGCATAGCGGGGAACCAATCATAGGCGAGGATTCTGACGGTTCTGGTTGGGGCGCGAAGAATGGTAAGAACAACAAACTAGGGGCTCGAGAAGTCTATATCCTGCACCGATCGACAACGCAACTGCCAGTTCTGGGTTCGAGTCCAGGTGACGACCTCCTGCGACGCAGAGCGAGGACCGTCGCCGAGGGACTTTTCTTCTTTTACCTTCAACGGGCGGTACGAGTGGTGAGTCTTCCTTCGGTTTAGAGAAGAGCGATCATTAACCTATATCCCGTCATAGACCGTGAACACTGCCCAGGATAGAATGACAATGCAATATTAACAGGCTTTTTTGATTGTTCGATACTAATTTTTTGTTTGTAATCGATTGAAATATTTCATACGCAAATATACTAGACAGCAGAAAATAATTATATAAATAAACATAATATGCCACGTTTTAAAAACGAACTGTTAAGAATTTCGATTTTAAGTTTTGATTTCAGTGGCGTACATAATACCGTAAAATGAAAATTTTAACTTTTACAATTCATTGCGCGAAAATTTTGAGAGAGAAAAAGATTTCATAGGAGCAAAATTTAGTCAAAATTTATGTCTAAAATAAGAAAAAATATACGTTACGAAAGTAAAAATAAAAATATGACATTAAAAAATGTCGTAATTATTACTTTTTCTATAAATGTGGGATTGTGCCTTTAAAACACTTGGCACGTAATTTTCCGATCAGTCTTTACGTTGTAATAAAAAAAATTGTCACACAAGGTAAACGAGTTTGATCCCCTTAACACTTTAAATCACTTTTAAATCATTGTTTATACTTAAAATATGGCAATACGCCACCCTTTTGTATCATTACGGCATTGAAACAAAAATTTTCCAGAGGGGGACTCATGGACCCTCATCCCTTATTTGGGTTCGCGTGTGGGTAGATCCTCCCCTCCAATAAGAACTGGATCCGCCCCTAGGCCTAGGGCACACAGGCCTAGGGGAAGCAGGATCCAGCGTGGTTGTATGCCATAGAGGTTACACCATGGAGGAAGCTATGGTAAGGGTTGGAAAGGGTGTGAAGGCAGAGGAACGCATATTTATTAAGCCACTACGAGTTACGGAAACGAGCTCGCGACTCGACTGGAAGCTTCAGCGACTGTGAAGGCAGATCGCACAGCCAGATATCGTATCTGGGCTCACATCTCCTGCGCACAGCCCCGACTGGCTGAGTAAAAAAATGCGGGAAGGGAGGGATATCAAGGCCTCCCTACGGACGTCTCTATTCCTTCCTCCTCGGATAAAAAGGTTGAATGGAGGGTTCGGTCACGGGGAAGTGAGGGGAAGGTACAGCTCGTGCTTCCCCTCCCCGAGATTTGTATCTCGCGATATTGCGTGTCAGAAGCCCTTATTTATGTCCCAGCCTGATGGCGCCACCTCGGCTACTTCTGCCACATTTATTATTCCCTCTCGTGCTTTCGTGGGTTTGGGAAGGGCCCCACCCTCACCCCAACCCACCCCAACCAACCCCACCCTAACCCCAACCCACCCCACCCCTTTCTTCCTCAACCACAGGCTTTCCTGTACCACCTCCTTAGCCCAGGCAAGACCACGGAATTGTCTTCTCAGCGTAAATACGGGGAACTGTTCAAACAGAAACAGCATCCTCCTTCCCCCGAGCTACCCCGTGAGGGGTTAATAACTTACCATTGGTACGGTCTTTCAAGTGCAATAAAATCATAATTTTATATTTCTGTTAAGTAGTATCAGTTTTGAAGACGATTATTGCGAGCACAGCTTCCTCCTAAAAAAACAATTTTAGCTAGTATAGTTTTCTCATAACGGCGCGTCAAAGCAAAAATTTGCATGTTACGCTGCCATGCAAATAGTGAAAACCCATCGAATTACCTAAGTGAAATAATTCAGAGCGCAAAAAAAAAAAAAAAAAAAAAAACATTCACGGGGCGAGGACTAAATACTGAAAAACTTCCGGTGAACCATTTTTTTACTTAAAAAAGTTGCTGAAGTCTCAACTTTTTTCCTCTGTACATTTGCAACTTAAAGAGTTAATTATATTACGTACTGGGTTTGTATATGTTTTATTGTGTAGCTCATGGGATGTTAATTAACCGTGGAAAGCACTCTTAGAGGTTAAGCACGGGACGGTAGAAATTTACAAAAAAAAAAAAAAAAGATAATGTAAGGGCGTTCCTTTCTAATTAAAGTGACTTCGAGAAGAAACTAAATAATAACCGTATGCATTAATGTGCCTGCATCCTAAAGAAGTCTCATAAATATGAGAGTTTTCGTAAGTGGAGCTAGTTACCTTCCGTAATTTAACGAACACTTCTGGAGAAATGTTTACCAGTACTTCTTCGTAAAACGACGAAAATTAATTTTAACATTATAAGGGCGGTCCGCTGAAAGAAATGCAGCACTGCTGGACTTTTGTCGAGGTCGCTCTGGGCTAAAAAGTTTTTATCATTTCACTTAACATTTGATTCTGTGGGAAGTTTTCGATACACTGCTTCTGATAAACTGTTACACTCGAGAACCCAGCAAAGCAGTCTTGACTTGACTTTCTCGAAAAAACTAAATCATATCCCAAAGTCGAGACGGACGTTTGCCAGACAGCAAGAACATGGCGAGGTTCGTTTATATGTTGTAAAGTGTTTATTATAGGCTAATACAGTTTCGTTACACTATTCCGTACTGGAATGTTATTAAACATGGCCAGGGTGTTTTTTTGCATGTTGGCGGCAAACCTTGTGCGTGTAGACTATTTCAGCGTTAGTGAAGTATTCCCTCGTGAAATGTTAAGTGAACTGAAGTTAAGTTACATGAATGCACTGCGATGATTCTTTAAATTTATTTACGTTTATGATTTGATATAAATGCTTCCCATACGGCCGAATAACAAGCAAACCACACAAATCCTGGGCTGAATTGGACACAAAAATTTTATTGGCAGAATATTTTAGGACGACATTTTACGTGCACGATGTGGCAACAAAGCACTGTAGTTAGTCCCCTCTAGCACTCCACGTGCACGTCGTACTTTATGTATGCTACGTCGAATAAACGTAAAATAATTTTTGGACTGCTTGGGATCTGAACCAACACCCACAGAAAGGTTGGTCAGAACAGAAGTACATGATATTTGTGTAGCGTAGAGGCGGCTTTCTCCGTGCTACGTTGCCACATCGTGCATGTAAAATGTCATTGTACAATATTTTACTATCAACATTTTCATCTTCAATTTAGCCCATGATTCACGTGCAGTCGTTATTAAACGACAGTTTCTGGACATTCTGTATATTACATTTATGTTTCTAACAGAATGCTCTAATCATTTTAGGGGCAGCGGTGACCAACTGGTCAGCCCATTCGCCTCCCACCCAGGCGATCCGGGTTCGATTCCCGGGGTCGGTCCGCGAATTTTCGCATGTGGGAATCGTGCCGAACGATGCCGTCTGTCGGCGGGTTTTCTCGGAATCTTCCGTTTCCCCCGCCCTTTCATTCCGGCACTGCTCCATTCTCATCTCATGTCACCCCTTACTCTAGCCGACATTTTCTGGCCTCCATAAAAAACGGTATACTTCCAATGATTGTTTTCTAACCGAACGAAAAATGTAATTATATCAAATAGGTATTTATTTTTCCGCCTACTCTTACTTACAACAGCATAATATTCTGCATTAAAACTAATGTACTGCAAAAAAATCATGAGTTTAGCAGTATCTTAGGGCTGTATTGGTAAATGAAAATAATTTCCCACTTTTTTCCCGCCAACCGTTATTCGCCAAAAAGCGGCACAAAGTTTAACTTGTTTGTTAGCTTGTAGCGGTCGACACAAAACACTGTTGTTCATTTACTCGTTACTTGCGTCTTGTACTTAACAGCCTAAACCACTCATGTCAGTATAAACAACCTACCAACTGTAAACATAACGCCCATCCTATTTTTTTTCTTTTGGGCGAGGAAGATGTTTTGTATAATGGGACGGCGGGTATAAAGAAGGGGAAGAGGCCAAAACATTAATCTCAATATCAGCCGGGTGTATCGCTACACAGTTAACAAACTTATCTTTTATCTACAAAATCCCTTTTGTTTACATTATGCGTTGTTTTGTTTAAATGCGCCACTCTTTTTTATACTTAATTAAGATGTTTTAACTAGCTGTTTTTTTTTATTTCACAGAAAAACAGTTCGTACGAAAAGCACTTCCGACGAACACATGTTCAAAAGAGTTTCTGTTCGGAAGAAAAATCAGCCGTGTTCCAAATTGCCGATTAAATTAACTACGTATAGAGATGATGGCGTATCGCGAAAATTCTTGGTGACAATATAACATTGTAAACAATGTGGTTTCTTGCGACATGTATGAATGGACGTTACACGTCTGACAACGCTGCCAATCTAACGATACTTAACTATTCTTTGCTACATTACTAAATAACCAATCGGAACACAACCCTCTCTGATGAGACTTGTAGCCTATATCGTTCCGCAGTAAGCAAAATATCCATTAGACAATCTGTTACAGAACTTCAAATACCAGGTTATATTATAAAAGAAAAACAAGTTCGGTCTAATACATTCAGGGTTTTTTTTATTGTGTTCCTGTTACACAATAAGACGACGTATGGCACAGACTGATCAGAGCGTTGAATACATATAATGATTTAAAGTACGCTGTACTAAGACATTTATTGTTTCAGCACTCGTTATTTTATATTGCAGTAGCTAGATGTAGAACTTTAAAATCCGAATTTCGAGTATCTTAATTACGGTATCGTTTTAACCATTATAATAACGGAACCTGGTTTGTAGGCAACTGAACTAATTTCAAAGTTATCATCGTGTATACGTAGAGACACTGGAAAATCACGTTCCAGTAATATTATGATATACATACTACAGTTCATTCGAGACTATGTTGACTTCAAATAATTAGAATAATTTAGCGCTTACAATCTTTCAGGAGAGATATAGTACACCCGGAATATGGGAAATCACATGTCAATGCATGGTCGGAAACACGGACGGACGACACAAAACACAGAAAAGAAAGGACATGAACAAGATGAGAAAACATGTTTATTATTCTTAATACAGCAAAAAAACTGAGATAAAAGAACTTAATGAGACATCGATCATCAGCAGCAGCCAAAGACTTCTCAGCATTTTTGTTCTATTAGTGTTAATAAACATGTTTACTCCGCCTGTTCGTGTGCTTTATTTGTGTTTTGTGTCGCAGGAAAGCGTTTTCAACCATGCATTGCTATGTCATTTCCCATCGACTAGGTGTACTCTTATCTCTGCTGGAAGTTTTAAACCGCTGTACTGATACACTCTGTATACACACGCATAAAACATTTTAAAAAATCGCACTGCCGTGGAAAGAAATCGATCTGGAAATATTTAAAACGTAAACAAACCATACGGAACATTATTTATTTATTTTTCGAACTGTGACAAACAAGTATAAACCAAATCTAGCAAGTATTAATTTAAATATCCCTCTTTAACAAAAAGTTATGGATTTTTTTCATGTTCACTGCCAACTTAACAATGAATGCTCCAGTCATCCTTCACGTTGAATATGTCATAGTCAGTTTGTTCCTTTAAGGTTGGCATTCAAATGCCACATTAACCTGGACTGTACGAGCGCCGGTAGCAGCGCGCCGCGAACAATTGACAAGCGCACGCAACAACATCTGACTGTAGCAGCGAGCGCAGAAAATTGGTTTCTCTAGAGAATTGAAGCAGCGGCAGTCGCTTGCTTACTTGCGTCGTGTGCACGGGTAAATTAATCTGTCACTATCCGACGATGGCGAAAATTACGCTCTAACATGGCTCCCTCCTCCCCTTCTCCCTTGACAGCTTGTCACACACAGAATACAGCATAACTTTCTCCAGTCGCAAATATTGAAGTTCGCAGACTCCACACAAGTCACGCCATGAAGTTAAAATTATCGATTGAATACAGTCTCCACGTATATAGGCCCGCGTAGCCAACAGCCAATTAAGTACGCTTACAGCAAAAACACCGCCACGCCGTTTAGTGTTTGTATACCTATCTATAGTGACATTCAAAATTCTCTTTATTATTTTAAGGCCTGGAGGAAGAAGGGGACATGTCATTATTGTAAATTTATCAGAAACAAGTTATAAAAATTATTTAAGGGGTTGGGAGATTGTTGCTAAAAAATTTTTTATCGATTTTATGCAATAACGTTTGTTTTAAATTTAAAACATTTTTGGTAAATGGGGCGATGTTGAGGCATAGAAGATATTTGCGATGAATTTTGGAGATTATAACAGCGTTACACGTTCGTCTTATATTGGACTTTTAATCATTCTTTGACCTAAAATTCTCTTGTAATGAATGTGCACGACAATTAACGAAATATTTCATTGTAACTGTATTTAAGTCAGTATTACTGAGGATACATGCTTTGTCGAAGGCAACATTTGGATACTACAACTTGAATAAATGTTACGACACGAAAACTGAACATACAAGAACATTATAAAACACTCCCCCTTAAGAAGGAAAAATTCCAAGGTGCGTTTAAACTTCTTAGTACTTGTAATGCGTTACATAGCATGTGTTTGCAAATCATCTAGCATAATTAAAATAAAAAAAATTGTATTGCTTTTTATGAGAAGATTTCAAATGTGACATACCCACTTCTTCCACAGGCGCCACACGGTAGGCGTGGCATGCAACAATTTTCATGACCGTGTTTTTATTTTTTATTTGTACCTCATATTTTTTCCTTCTTATTTTACACACAAAATGCGACTCTATTTGGCTCTTAAATTACCTGTAGTTTTCGCGTAATAGCTTGTTAAAGTCAAAGTTTGCATGTTTCCGTTTTAAGGACTTCACTAAAATCAATTGACATACTAAACTGAAAAAATTCACAGTGGTTAAAGATGTCGCAGGTTACAATGCCACGTACATAAATACAAATAATAAAAAAAAATATTTTGTATTTAAATAAAATTAATGATTTTTTTAATTTAAAAATTCTATAGTTAAAAACAACATTATTTGTGGTTTCACATAGCTGAATTAGTAGCCTACAACATCGTTATTCACTGTGAATTTTTTAAGTTTGGTAAATGAGTTTGTTTTAGTGTCGTCCTTAAAACGAAGTCATACAAATTTTGGCTTTAAAGAGCCATTACGCAAAAACAATGCGCGATAAAAATTTAGTCACATTTTGATTCTAAAACAAGGGAAAAAAATAACTTGTACAAATATCAAAATAAAAACATGGTGATGAAAATTGCGGTAGACAGCGCCCTTAACAAACGAACTATAAAAAATGACTAACAATACTTCCGTCATTACCGTACAACAATGAAAGGTAATAAAAAAGCAATGTTGCGAAAAGTAACGAAGTCCACTAGTACATCATTTTTTTTTGTAATACTTATTTCTAAAGTGAGTTAACAAACACGTATGTGATACGCCAGTTTTAAGAAGGTTGGCAATGTTGTTTTAAAAATTGTTCTTCTGTATAGCCTATTATGTGCAAGGGTTAAAATATTGAAAATCGATGAATGGGATATCGTACTTGATGTATGTATTTATTTTCACGAACTGTAATATAATATATATTTCCATTTCGCACAAAGTTAGAACGTAACAATATTTTACAGGTGACATAGTATGTGATCTCGGATGTGCAATCCGCGAAAATGCACGTCAGCTAGCAGTACTACCGTATACAATATAGGATGATGTGTTTCCAACTGTTTTCTTAACACCGCGTAAATACTATTAAGTGTAGAATCGTGAACTAATGTTTGAATTTTATTCTTTATCGTAGAATTTGTGGTTTAGCATGATACAACAAATAATAAATCAGTGTACCGGAAATTATAAGTGTTGGAGAGTGCTCACTTTAAGAGCGTGGTCTACCGCAATTTTTATCACAATTAATTTTTTATTTGTACCAGATATTTTTTTCTTATTTTCGACACAAAATGTAACAAAACTTGACTCTTATGACATTTTTTTACCTCTCATAGTTTTCGAGTAATAGCTTGTTAAAGTCATATTTTGCATGTTTCCGTTTTAACGTCTACACTAAAACAAACTGATATACCAAACTCAAAAAAATCACAGTAGATAAAGGCAAAGCAAGCTACAACGTCATGCGCATAAATATAAAGAATAAAAATTATTTGTATGTTAAAAAAATATATTGAATATTTTAAATCTTTATTTTCAATTTCAGCATTTTTTAAAATTCAAATAATTTTTATTCTTTTATTTTATGAGCATGTCATTGTAGCCTGCAATGTCTTTATCCACTGTGATTTTTTTTTAGTTTGGTACACCAGTTGGTTTTATAAAGTGTAGTCCTTAAAATGGAAACGTGCAAAATATGACTAACAAGCCATTACGCGAAAACTATGAGAGATAAAAAAAATTTCATAAGAGCCAAATTTAATCCCATTTTGTGTGTAAAATAAGAAAAAATCTGGTAAAAATAAAAAAATAAAATGATGATGAAAATTGCGGTAGACCGCGCCCTTAAAGTGAGCACTCTCCAACACTTAGAATTCCAGAAACTGTATTTTCTTGGGGTCAAAGACACAACAGTTTTGAGTGTGGTGAAATGTTAGCACTGGTTACTTTCATGGTAGATTTCATATTAAAAACAGTAAAGATGGTAGAAAAATGGTTTAAAAGAAAAATTTAAGTAGTTCTCACTTCATCGCGAACGTTCTGTAGCAGAAGCTACACGACGTGGATTTCAGCGAACTAGTTTTCTTTTTGGTTCGAATTTCGCAGCTCTGTAATTCACGTGGCTTTTTGTTACGCTGAAACGTAGTAATGCCTACAAGTTTACTAAGTATCTCCAGCAATACGAATGCCAGTATAAACAAATGCATTAAAGTACGTGACTGCTTACTATAGTATGCATCGCGAGAGCCGTCTAAATGTTCGTGGATATCAAGCATAGTCACAGTGACAAATAAACTGCAAACCTCTATAATATACTTCCGCGTGCTCACAATTGCTGTTATGTATTAAGCCTTACTTAATGTTACTTATTTGTTACTGCACCAGTCATAAACAATGTTTTACATGAATAACAATTATCGAAATAATTTCATACATTATTGCATGATAAATAAATCGTCACTTATACTTAAATAGTCTGGTATTTCTTGTATGTTATATAAACAATGTCTGGCAAGAACTGTGTGCTATTAAATAAATTATTTGTAGGCATAAATTTAACTGAAAGTCACTTCATTTGGGAACATATTCTACAACTCCAGTATTGCGACGACAGTTCTCAAGTATTGTTTTTTTTTTATGCTGCACTATTTCCACGTGTAGGTTAGGCCTATCAAAAGTTTTGATATTGTTTAATGAAATGGTTTATCTTTTTCGTATAGGAATATATATATATTATTCAGCTTTACAAGAATAATAGTATGTTTGGTATCTAACAAAGTAGATACAGACTGTTGTGACTTTAAAACATGTAGTTTTGTAATGTGTGTAAGCCTATTTTATTCACATGTTAACACATGTACAACATTACGTCCAAAAGTACTTTGAGCTCCTTTCTTTATTTATAACTTACCATTACTATGTAACTGGTTTATTTGTGCAGTTGCATTAGTTATGTGAGCCCACGTGTTAGGCATGTAGTGAATGAAATAAGGTGAAAAAACTCAAGACTTTTGAACACGTCGTAAAAATTGTAATTTGTACAGCCGCGCAGGTTTGGTTTGGTAGGTGTCCAAATAAAATGTAAAGATATTTATATTATTATAAATAGAAAAGATAAACACAGATTTCCTATGATACACTCAACAATTAATTGGAGGAAAATAATGTTGCATACAATGTGGACTATTAGCTGTGGTAAATTCAATGTATACACCATATACTGTATGTCTATAATATAAATTTAATATCTTCTGACATCAGGCAAGAAAGATAACGTATTTGCGTGCTATGAAAAGGTTGCGAGTTTATTTTTAAGGCAGAAGTCAGCTAGGTTAGCTTTGTTACTTTCAAAAAGAAAAAGTATTACGATTTGAATATTAAATTTTTTGTATGTTTTTTCTGTAGATTTGTTTCAAACAATTATCGTTTAGCCAAGCCACACGTCTTAACTTGGACTAGATTGTAGTTAGAGATTATGGTATATCGCAATAATATTTTGTGTCAACATACCCTTGAAAACACTGTAGTATCTTGCAACATGTATGATTCAGTGATATCTAACACAACGTGCCTGTCTGCAAACCAATTACAAGCATCATATATTACAATAGCGGGATTCTTATTGGCTCCGTCAAATAAGGTAACATCTTCAAGTACAGCTAAAGCCAGTAATCTAATGGTAAGATGAACTTGTGTTGAAATCCATAAACAGTCTAGGTGAATCAGTAAAAATTCACAGTATTTTCCAGTTTTTTTTTTTTCAAATATCAGTTGCACTTATTGAATCAGTGAAAAATTACTGTAAAATCTGTAGACATCCACTAATTTACTTGTGGAATGTTAGCACGCTTTATCGGAATCAGTGAATAGTCACCGATTTAACAGTGGTTTATCACTGATCCAATTTGTTGAAACTGCTCCATCCATCGGAGTGAATCAGGAATATTCACAAATTCAGATTTAGAGTGTAATTATAGTGCGTGAGACCAGCAGGTAGAGGATGATTCGGATTTTCACACATACATCGGAAAGACACGTCAATGGAAAAACGTTTCGTCAAGAAAGCGTGCGTCATTCGATATGTAGCCCAAAAGCGTTTCCAAAGAACAACACGACCATTTATACATTGATGGTCAGGGAAATTAATAATTCGCGTTTTCTTTAAAGTACAAGCTAGAATTTCATCAACTGTACGCTCATGTCACTTTCACAACTAGCCCTCGACTTGTTTTGACACATTTTTAAGTCGCACAGCCCATTTGACTGTGGAAGCGGGTAGCTAATTAACAGCTGCCGTTAGCTGCAGTTAGGAAATATTCTTGAAGGCTAGCCAACATAACAGCGAACCTGCGAATTTTTCTGGACCCTACATGCGGTATTTTAGTGTTTCGTGAGTAGAGACTGGAAAAATGAGCGGATTCACTGACATGTAGGTTAGCCTGCAAGAATATATGTGTTGTCAAGCAGACAGCAGCTGTTCATTAGCTGCTGCTTATACAGTTGTATGGGGCACGTTAACGTCTATTTTTATTATTGGCTCAGAGACTTCCATGGGGTGTCAAATAGTCAAGGGCCAATCACGAAAGTGACAAGAACTTATAGTTGCTGGAATTCTAGCGCGTGAGTAAAATAAAATGTGAATTTTTCAGCTCCCGGCTCATGAGGTCTACAATGTGCGTATACATCAGTGGCGGCTCTAGGTTTTTTTCTGGGGAGGGCACAAGTTACAGAGAACAGTATAGTGTTGTGCGCTAGTTGACGCTACAGCCACTGACACGCTGGTATGTAGGTGCCGCTTATTACTGACTGCTCACAACACAATAAGTAGCCAGTATATATTTCATGGGCATCGGTACACGGCGGCGCGTTCACAGGAGTGTATAGTTCTCGGCAACTTGGGCCCTACCTGACTACAATCCTCGAGCCGCCACTGGTATTCATTCTATATATCAGTAGAAACAATGTAATGTTTGCCGTTTCTAATGTTAATAGGAGTTTTAACTAACACAAAGCTGATCTGTCAACGAGATAAACAGTAAGAGCAAAAATAAATTTAAAGCTCAATTGATGTACACGTACCATAACTAGAAATGGTGAAGTATCACGAAAATCTTTTCTACTAACGTATTTTCCAAACGTCATTGGACAACGGTCTGGCTGTTCGTATACGTATCACGGACGATCAGTCGTAGCGGACCAGCGATGGCGTTAAATAGGAAGTCACCATCCAGTAACGAAATAAAAACGTCATACATGAATGCATTACGTTGAAGCCTAGCAAATAGTCAACTTTTCACGTGCTAAATCACCACATCTCTAAGCTTAACATATAACTAGGAACACCTTGATTTTTGCACCAAGTTCTTTCAATGCCTTACGTACACCTCTGCACTTTTGCTTCATTGCTGACGGCAGTGTCTTTGTGGAAAATACATTTCTCATTTTGACTGTACCAATCGAGATAAGGTTACTGTGATATACGTCTGTAAGCTGCAGTGAAGTGTTAAGACATGTAACAGATAAAGCAGCCTATCACTTGGAGCATACAGCAGTTTTGCAGATGTGCACACGAGGCAATGAAATAAACTGATGCAGAAATATTTCCATCGGAAGTAAGCGTCGCTACCTATGAGTCTAGAAACGACGCTAACCGCCTTGCCAACAGGACGGCCTGTAGTCGTCCGGAGATAGGCCAGCGCGCGCGTCACGGAAATGCGTTGCCCGCCGTCAAATTGGTCAGTGGTAGAGAAGGGTGATAGCAGTCAAAAGGGGCAGCCTAGGGACGACAAGCGGTTCTGGTGTCTAGGGTAGGGGACGGGGTAGGTTGGCTGGTGTTTATCCGCTTCTCCCCTTGCACCCCCCCCCCTCCTTTTCCATAGACGACCATCCCTTCAGCTTCCCCGCCGGACCGCTGGCGCGTAATGACGGCTAGTCGTGTTTGCGGTGTTCTCCTACCCTCTCCCACCCTTCACACAGCTTCCTCAGGGGTCCACACTCCAAGAGAGGCCTAGTGTGAGTGTTAGGACGAGGGGGTGGACGTTGGAAGGGGGAGGCTTGATAGCGCGAGTTTAATTTAGTCTGGCGACCAAGTGGGAGCTTGGCAAACACCACAAAACCCCTCCAAAGACCTCGCGGGAATACGTCGTGGTCTGCGTCCGACACTCGCGAGCAGTGTCCAGGCGTCGATACTCACTATCGACTGTCGCGTCGGAGGCGAGTGTGCCGTATCGAACCCACGCGCTGCGACTGTTTAGGCTCGGCATCAGTCGCCATATTGAATTATTTTATTTTTCGCTCTTATGAAATTCTGAGAAGACAAATGTGAAACTCGCTATTATAATATCAATTTTATTTAACTTTCGGTACAATAAAAGCATCGCAGTTGAACTTTTAACGTATATTTAAGCTGTAATCAGTCTTATAAATTAAGAACATAAAAAATTGTTGAACTGATTGCGACCTAATTATACATTAAAAGTTCAACTACGATGCTTTTATTGTAGCGCAAGGTAAAAAGAATTGATATTATAATAACAAATTTCACATTTTATTCTCAGAATTTCATACGAGAGAAGAATAAAATGTTTCAATATGTAGACTGATGCCGAGCCTTAAGCCCAGTTTACACCGAAAAAATAACGGTAACAATGTTACTTATAAAATGTTAGTTACAAACTGTTATCAACAAAATGCTAAGCTATGGTACACTATTTTACAGCAATGTTGATAGCATCTGGTGAAAACACGAATGTTACTAACAAAGTTGTAAGAATGATGAACGGAAGTTAATACCAATGTTGATGACCGAAATGTCTACAACATTGTTAATATCATTGTTAGTAACATTTATTACCAACAATATTTTATCTAGGCCGCCTTAGAATTGATTAGGAAAACAATGTTAACAGTGTTGGTGACAAAGTTATAAACCTGTTTCTAAATTCATAACTTTTGCTGCTAGCAAATGTTTTCAACAAAATGTTAGTAACAAATGCTAGTAACATTTTTTTTGTAAATATTAACACAGTTAATAATTGAATGTGGGCAACAATATTGATAATGTGATGTTGTCAAGAATTTTCAAGCATTTTATAACGTTGTTAATAACTTTGTTGAAAACACATGTGATTAGAAATTTTATCATTTGATGTAAAATAGGCTTTACAACGTCGTTAGATACAGCTTTCAGCGTTGCGAACCACGTACACGTATCTTCCTCGCTTTTCGTAGGTTTAAAAGTAATGAGTTTGTTGCAATCTTCGATAAATGTAATTTTTCTTGTAACTTATTTTTGGTTTGACACTTCTAAGGAACTATCTTCCTAGATATTGGTTTTATGCTTTCTTATTTGTAGCTAATTTTTATGGCTTAATTTTAAAATTCGTAGCTTGTAGTGACATGAAGTATTACACAGCAGAATTTTTAAAGCTTAATTGAGCTGACTGATGGACTGAAAACAGTAAATAATTAGTTCATCTCAAATTGCGAACTACACAGATCATAGCACTAATTATATGTAAACAAACATTACTTTAAAATAACTATTAATAAATTCTCCATTTGCTACTTTTTTTAAGTAGTTAACATAGCATTTATGTTTTCAGGAAATTTTATAAAAACCCGATTTTAGGTAAAAATAAAAATCCCCGTAAAATAGGTCGTGGTAAAGCAGAGAATATAAGAAAGCCGACAATAAACAACTGTTATCAATTAAATCCTTTTATAGGCTTTTTGCGGTAAGCTGACCACTTGAAGACCGTATTCTATGGAATAATGAAGGAAAAATAGTTTTATTGTAGCGCCAGACGTTAATTTATTTGTATAGCACATTCTATACACTATGATTATTTCTTAGGTTGTTATATTTGCATTAAAAAGCAACATAAAAATATAACTTGGCTGAAAGTAAAGTTACCTGAGCAGGGAAACTGGGCACTTTATCAGGACCGGCATTCACTAATTTGGCTTGAATATTTGCAGCTGAAACAAAAACTAACTCATTTATGCATTTATTCAAGCCAGTGAAATATACGAAAATGTATTTTAATACCAATAAACTAATTTCAAGTCATAGCTGGAGATAAGGAAGAATGCAAAAAAATTTCGTGACACATTATCTTGCATAAAACAACATCCTACATCGGACTGCACTTTGTATGATTGCGGGATGGTTGTGCAGTTGTTGATAGACGAATCATAAATCGCACCTCCAATACAATACCAACATAACTTAAAATATTAAATTTTCAGATAAATTCAACTATCATACATACGTACTTTCTGATTTTAGGATGATCACAGTGTAATATACACTTAAGGCTGTCTGGCTCGACAAGGGCATTGCGCCAAACTAGCTTAATATTTGTATATTTTCTTGGATGGCCTTTAGACACCTCTTCCACTGTGAGTTCAATGTCAAGCAATGGGACACATGATACATGCTAAGATTGTTGTGCTGATAACCCGTTCCTTCCTCGAACTGCGAAGTGGAGGCGTAGTGCCGACACGACAGTCTGGCCAACAAACGAAGAATTCTAGTATATATGAAGAGAGTGAATGTGCGAGTGAATAAGTTATTTAGTAAACTATATTCAAGGACCTAAGCTAATGCAGCATGCATAACAAGACAACTCGCACAGTTTGAAGCAAATGCTAAACAGCTGTACTCATCTGTAAACAACTCACAGCTTTTCTTGCTTTTATTAAAACGTCATCGAAATGATACAACGAACATATTGTGTAAAACAAAACAAAAAAAAAAAAAATGTAAAAAGTAATTAATATTGAGCATTCACCTTTGCAGTAGTATCGAAAAACGTATCAGGTTTTTTATGGCAAATTATAGCTTGCGAGTAGTAAAACACAAATTTGTATGCGTATCTTGCTCTGTGCCTGCACAAGACTTACTTCTCACTTATTTGCTCTGAAAAGTTTACAGTCGCAAGACTGGTTTTATGCCGTATTACAAATAATGTGTACTTTCTTTATGTGAGGTGATTAAATATTTTCATAATAAACTTGTCGCTGTATCGTTTGTTTACATGATTTAAAGGTTAACTAAAGTAACAGAGAAGTACCCAATTAGAAATATCTTTTAAAGTGTAAAACAGTTAAACAGTGAAGTTCCTTTTAAGGCCATGCTATGGAGTTTTACAGTACTAATGAGGCCGTGTTCTGGAAGGTTGGGGTTGTGT
>PNEQ01112330.1:0-84306 GCA_003012365.1 Medauroidea extradentata
GAGTAACAAGGATAAAGATGTGGGGAGGGATGTGAGGAGTTGACTAACACCACGTGATCAAGTATGCGAGTGTGCTGCTCTCCTTCGTGAATCTGCGGAACTATTTCAGCTACGAAGAGAAATGATTCTCTAAACACACAACAGATGTGTTAGTATCGGAAACCTGAAACAAGATGGCGGGGACAAATTGGCCTTAAGCGCAGCCCAAAAAAATTACCACCAACTCTCTCTCCCTCTCTCTCTCTCCCTCTCTCTCTCTCCCTCTCTCTCCCTCTCTCTCCCTCTCTCTCCCTCTCTCTTTCTCTATTTATACACATACAACAACCATTGAAATGTTTGGTTTACTTAAATGTAATTAATAATTTAGAAATTACGCTAATTATATTATTGTTGCTCCAACAAACCTTTACGTTTATTTACTTCGTCGTTTGTAATCACAACTCAAGACTATTTTGGTTATTTATGTGTCAACTGCAATTACATCAGTATTTGTATGAGCATTTAATGATGCTTCATTCAGGTATTAATAATATCAAAAAAAGCTATTCCTATATAAAACGAAAAAATGACCTAAAAGTTTATAATATACATCTGACATGCATATTACGCGCATTATCAATCATCATTGCTTAATTAGATCTTAGCTGATAATGTGCGATCCTCAGTGCCTGGATCTCTATGATGTCATTCTTTTTTAACAGTACAACACAAAAATGTATGTGCAGTCAATCAAACAGTAGTTGTACTGACCGTATATTACACATTTGACCAAGGGAGGAATTAAAACAACAAATTAGTTTTGTTTCAGCAACAGAAAAATTTTTTTCGCAATTTACAAAAAAAAATTATATTCTGGTTGTGCCAAGCAGATTTTTACTTATTGAACTAAACCTTCTCTCAGCGTAGGTAACATTCGCAGGGAAAGTAGTTCGACAGTTTAAAAGAAGGACGTGCATGGGACCGGATGAACTTGTGCGGTGGGTTTCATGATCGCTTCATTCCCGCATAAGAAGATTAATAACCTTACATTAATTAAACAAGGAGCTAGTCGGTAAATGCTCGCACGGCGAACTGAAGCTCATGGCACGTATAACTCGGTTAAGTCAGAGATGTACATGGCGGCCGACGTAACCTGTATCAAAGATGCTAATTAATTGGAATACCTTTGAGTAATGAGTTTGCTGTCGCGCCTTGAACCAGGTAGTGACGTGTGACGGTATGGTCGTGAAACTTAGTCTATACTGGTGGTCACACAGAGATTCGTGGCAGTGGCGGGGACCCGCTCCAGGCCACTCGCCTCCCACCACGGTGATCTGAGTTCGATTCCCGGCGGGGTCGGTCCCAGGATTTTCGCACGTGGGAATCGTGCGGGCGATACCGTTGGTCGGCGGGTTTTCTTGGCGATCACACGTTTCCCCCGCCCTCATCGTTCCGGTGCTGCTCCATACTCACATCATGCCACCCCTCACGAGTGCTAAAGACCTATACATGTTACCAATATTTCTCACTCACTCGTGGCAGTGGCGGTACAGGTGGCTTGAACCTCGCGCTTGTAACAATCGGGAAAGTGGTTCGTGGCAAAGGTCATTGACCCCGACCAATCAAATATTTCTCTCTCGGCGAGTGGACTGAGAATAAGAACTGTGAATTACTAAGATAGTAAATATTGATAGTTGTACAGGCACCCAAAGACATTACTTATGTAAACAAATCGGCTCTTGTTCCTGGAAAATTGTACATATGAGCAGAGGTACGTCAATTTCGCAGATACATTCTAGGTCAGGTTGAATTCCAAGAGCGGAAACTTAACTCTCACGTCTACAATTAGACGACGGCTGCCATTGCACGCAGTTAAGGGATATGGACAAGTGCGATATCGAGCGGACGACTGGAATACACAATCGTCAAAAAAATCTGAACTACTCATCAAAATTCGATGAGATTTTTTTTCCAAGTATATATTTTATCAGCGGACGTTTATTTATATAGCACTATATGGTAGTATGCTTTACTATCGAATAAAAATTAAAAATTGTGTTTAGGAAAATAAGGGCTTGAAACCAGTAAACTTACAAACGTGGAAAGCTGTAATTTTTGTAATTTTTAATATGATAATATCTACACTTCTATAACAACCAATTTCAAAAATATTCTCGTTTTCATTTGAAAATAATTTTAACATAAGTAAACCAGGAGTAAGTTTGCTACTATTCTTTGCATCACGTTGAATATACAGCGTGGGCCAGAATTCATGTGCCAAACTCCGGAACGAGATTGTTTATGTAAAATAAGGTGGGGTTACATAGACCAACATTATTGTGTGGTGAATATTAAGGGCGCTACCCGACGTTGAAAACAAAATTTTGAAATAAATTAAAAAAAAAAAAAAGCCACCAAAATTGGCATGGAGCTCTAAGAATCGGAGCAAATAAATATGTGAAAATGTGGTTGACGCAACGTTCGCCCTCACTACTTAAGTAGGGTTTACTCAACCTATTTGTGTAAGTAACTTTTAAATACTCAGCGCCTTCGTATTTTGATTTGCATTTTCTCGAAAACAGTTTATCGGAGTGAATTAACACAATTGGTACTTTCCCCTTAATTTTGCGCGATAAGCAATGATATGCATAGAATATTTTACTACCGCTGAGTATTTAAAAGTTACTTACACAAATGGGTTGAGTAACCCTTATATAAGCAGTGAAAGAAAACTTTGCGCTAACCACATTTTCACATATTTATTTGCTCCGATTCTTAGAGCTCTTTGCCAATTGTGGTGGCGACATCTAGTATTTTTTCAAAAAATGTATTACAAAATTTTGCTTTCAACGTCGTGTAGCGCCCTTAATATTCACCTAATGTTGCTGAATGTAATCCCACCTTGTTTTACATAAACAATCTCGTTCCGGAGTTTGTCACATGAATTCTGGTCCACGCTGTATATATATATATATATATATATATATATATATATATATATATATATATATATATATATATATATATATCTGTGTGTGTGTTGGTGTGTGTGTGTGTGTGTGTACATACGCATACATACATTAGCGCGCACACACGGAGGAGCAATGATGAGGCTGTCGAAACCCCGGCCACGCATCTGATTGGCTACTGTTAAATGTTGCAGTACATTCCCCAGATTCATCGTTGAGAAGACTGTGTTGAGGAAAGCTATTGGTGCTGAACGTCGACCAGCGTTACATGCGAAATTTTCTTTTGTGCATTCTTCTGCTCCCTCAGTGCACGCTTGCTCAACCACAACGATTCAGTGTAAATGACCGCCCCACTTGAAAACCGGACCCGTCGTGCGCAGGACAAGTAGAGGCAGATCTGTTCTTCTTCTGGCACTCCCAGTGCATCTGGTCAACTTATTGCCATTTCTTTCCTGATAAAACATACACGTTTGTGAAAATTATTTCGTTTGAGAAACTTTTTTTTTTATCTGAGATTGTCGATATTACAGAAGAAACAGCAAACTTAGACTATTCATTATTGTTTATTGTTGTTGTTTAAATTTTTTTTGTTCAGGTCAAATGTGGCAAATTTATTTTAAATTCGTATTAATCAAGTCTTTGTTTTTTTTAAATTTAACATTAAAAGTAGTTGTTTTCCTTTCAGCGAATTTGCATTTTCTGCAGTTTTTTTAATGTTAACATAGATCCTAAGTAATGATAAAAGGTATGCAGCAGACTATCTCGTACTCAAAAGTTAACGTTCGACGTTACAATAAAAACATTTCATAGAATTGTTCTTGTCAAGGCGGTAGTAAAAAAGTGTACTTTTTGCCACGTACTGCCTATACAAATCTTTTGTTTCGGACTTATTGTATAGTCGGAAGAAATTCATCAGTGCTTCAAATGGAAGATACGTATTGAAGGAAAGATGCATATTTGGACTGTACATGAAGTAGTTTACAATATGCAATTTTCTGTCGAGTTACTGGAGACTTTGATGCAGTTATTTACAAAAGCTAGTGAAAATCTGGGAATAACAGAGAAATCCTTACTCGCACGTGTAACCGTACATTTTTGTTGACTCCACTCGCAATCAGATTATCAGCTCGCCTGAGAGTCTTGTACCAATCCACTGGAACCAGAGACGGTCCATTATGTTTGGCTTTTACAGCCAATAAAAAGTTTTGTATCAGTTCAACAATTAAATGCACGTCCCTTGGGCTCAGAGGAAAATTTTTGACTCAGTCAGACATATGAATGTTGGTTTATTTTTAACTTTTATGAAATTCTGTAAAGCAAAATATGGAATTTTTGATCCCACCACAATTTCTATTTAACTTTTGCTTCAGCACCAGCATAGCACTTGGGCTTTTAACGTACATTTAGGCTGCAAACAGTTAAATAAATCAAGAATATAAAAAAAATTGTTCTACTAATTGAGGCCTAAATAAATATCAGAAGTTCAACTGCCATGCTTCTACTGTAGCGCAAGGTAAATAAAATTTTCGGTATAATCGCAAATTCCATACTTTTCTTCTCAGATTTTCATAAAAACGGAAAAGAAATTAAACCAGCATGACGACTAAAAATACATCGCTGTGTAAACCTTGCATTGATTACACACTTCTCTCGTAATAGGTCAGTACCTTCCATGCGTTAATCAGCTTATTTTACATTCGATCCGGACCGTCTTTCAAAAAGCGAAGGAAGTGATCACCTTGTAACTTTTTCCTCTGCAAGGATGAGGGAACGTTCGTGACTCGTCGTGGGGATAAATATTTCTGAAGTGTAGTTAGTATTTTCCCTGTTTCAATATAGATGGTCATACTTGCTCATACATGTAGCTTCGTGCAGCAATGATAAGAGGTATTTTTTCTTGACGCAAGCATTTCTCTTGGAAAATTTCAAGCCGGTTCCACCGCTGCATGTAAACGCGTAGTCAAGTCACGTGAGGTGTGTGACAAGGTTTAAGGATAGACACACCTGTGACTTGGCAGTTTAAAGTGGGAGTTGTCACTACCAAGTAGTAGGTAAATTAATTCAAGGCGAAACAGGGTATAAGAGAATTAGCCTGTGACCCATCTGAAGGACGGTAACCATTGTTACCTTCCCGTAGGCCGCAATGAATTATTCAGTTGTTGATGCTTCATTGGTACTTTTCCGGCAGACACACGCCTACCGCCAACGTTGTGTTGCGAGCACCTGGGACCACATAGGCGGACGATAGTCAACGTGTAGGACAAGGTATTATTGTGTCCTGCTGGTTGGTACTGAACATTCTGAATACAGAGTATGATGCGGTAATAAATCAAGCATGATCCCCCCACCCTCCCTGTATCTGTAAATCCCTAGCACGCATTCTGCTAGACAATAGATACCATACATGTAACTTCAGCACTGGGCAGCCGATACAAAAACGAGCATGACAATCATAAAAAATCGATCTAGAATGAAAATATAATACTGAATAATAATAGAAGACTAAAAGACTTATTTTTCACCAATGCAGCGAAATAGCGAAAGGTACCAAGACCTTCGCGCAATTAAAAGGAAATAATATTATAACCTAAGTTGTTAGTTATTGCCACATCACATGAACAACTCCCAGCGTGTTTTGTGTATTTAAAACGTGACAAATACTTTACAAGGGAATCATCTGGTGAATAGTCTCTACCTCAGGCTGTAATTTAGTTGTGATTGATATGCTGTTTGACACGCATTTGTTTTAAGAATTAGGGATTATATTTATAATAGGTAAGTCGAAAGGCCAATGTTGTTTTAACTGTCTATCACATGTTTCAAAACAGTATTTTCCAAAAGAAAAACTTACTTTATACACGTCAGCGGTGGTCATTATTGCTGAACATTGAAACAAGGAAGCGTTTACGTAGAATTACAGCGACGTTAGAATCGAAGAGATAAAAGGAAATTGCTAATCACTAACTTGTATAGCAGCGTTGCATATACAATACTGATTAAGTAACAAAATATGAACACAGTTCTTTTGAACAGATGTTCTATCTATTCGTAATAATAATAATAATATTCGCGCAATCCACGGTTGTAACAATACAAATCAAACCAGGGTCGCCCACAGGCAGGGTCAGATGGGGTAAAGTCACCAGGCCCCAATTGCAAAGGGCCTCCAAATCCAAAATTCAAGCGTATTTTATATTGTTATATATTAAAAACTCATTCCTCCCAAAACCATTGGGCCCTAGGCCCCCAAAATTCCCTGGGCGGGCCTGAATCAAACACAAGGTAAAGAGTCAATGTGGTAACTACGAATGGAGAACTTCACGTGTCGTCACTATCCAGCAGGCAGTGGGCAAGGTTGAAGTAGAGCTTAAAATTTTTTCCTTTTTCGGTTTCAGAAAACAAAACTATATTTCGTGTTTAAATTGCGTGTTTGGTAGAGTGTTGTCATTAAAACACGGAACTTAATAATCTTTCTCAGAATTTTCTTGTATCCTCTTGTTGAAATGTGTACCTCAGTTTTCACAAATTTTGTGATCTTTACCATTAACCCACCGAGCTTGATATACCAGTACAAAAACTCGTCTCGCGTTTGGGAGGATCCGGGGTAGTTTTCCGACTGTGGTCATCCTAATTTCCGCTTCCCATGGCTTTCCAGAATCGCACCAGACGAATGCTGGGATGGTTCCCTTCCTAATTCCCCAATGTACCTCTATCAATGTCGCGAAGGTTTAGAGGTTTTGAGAGCACTTAAAACAAACAGTAAATAAATTTTACAAAATATTTAAGAATAACGATGACTGTTTAGCAAGTGATGGTCATGTTTACACATCTATAAAATTGTGATATTTAATTTTTTTTTTTTCACAGTAATGGTGAAGAATCTTTGTTGATTGACAATCTCTAATGACGTAGCACTTCAAACGACATTCCAAGAAAGCACGCAATTCTTATGTCTTTGAAACATGTGTGTATTCACGAAGTCAAATTCAGGTCAGTGTGTCACTGTGTTCCCAGACTTATAGTGAAGAGAAAGAGGGTAAATATTGTGACCGTGGTGCGAGTGGGTGAAACAACAATCTTGCCTAACATAAAAAAATTTGCTGAATTACATTCGGGACCTTGTGTCTTGTTTACTGTCTCACGCTTACTGGCTTAGACCTTGTGTCTGTTTATCGGCGTTGCCCTTAGTGACTAGTTCCTTATCAGTGGCGTCAAAACTCCTTCAACCTGATAGCCTTTCGCGGGTGTAAAGGCTAGTCATGTGCCTTTCCTCGTCAAGTACAAGGCGACACCCAACAGGAGATTCATTGTAGATGCTGCGTTTCGCTGCGGACAAGGTTATGACGTCCAATATGTGTTAATTGAGTGAGGTTTGCAAGCGTGCTAAAATAGCGTTTCCAAGAAGGCTGAAAAGAGAGAGAGAAAGAGAGAGATTTTGGTCAGCGCTCAACATCGAGGTCTTTAGCGAAAAAGGCTGGGGAAAAAAGAGAAGACGACAGCTTTAGATCACTCTCCGCCATGAAGTACATATAACGCGGATCGTTACGTAGTAAAATGTGTGATAATGCTGCTGTTAATGAAAAAACGTATTCTTTGGGGTAAGTCTTCTACGATTCGTTCTGTTACTAATCTATGAAAAGGGGGACTAGAACCATTTCCGTTAGGAATAAATTTATAAAATTGTCGCATAAAGTGTGAAATAAACTATCAAAATTTCGTATTAGATTAATGGCATTTGTAAATATTCATCATCGGAACGGTACACAACGTAATAAGTTTGTACTCCTAGAAAATTATTGTATATCAACGTATTATGTTTACATCTGTGTTACATGAGACCAAATAGTTTGAATCAAGGCCAATATCAACTTACCTATTTGATATGTACTGCACATCATAGGATAAATAATTTGTAAATTAGACTCCATGACATCCTGTATCAGTAGTTGCCAGTGCAAATTATGCATTGCACAATTAATGTAAATCATTTTGGCACGCAGGAACTTCGTTTCCATTTTTACAGCGGTAAATTAGATCAAGGCAAGCATTCGAAATTACTGGAAGTATTGTCCAGACGAGTTTCCACTGTGCCTTTTTCTATTATTATGTACGAATGTATTTTTGTATTGCCTATACATGACATCTCATTTTGTAAACATTTTATAAAGTTTCTGAGATTGTAAATATTATGTACTGCGAGCATTTTAAAAGATTAATATTGTATGAAATATCTCTTCCAACGTAACAGTTTTGGTTTTATCTCACTCAAAGGTGGCAGTAATGAAAGTTCTTATGGCTCTCTTCTAATATCGTTCTGTATGGTAACGCTTGCTTACTCAACTGACATATCACGAATCTGATGAAATAGTTACCTCGCTAAAAACGGAAAAGCGAAGGATGAGTAGAGCCAAGAGTTTGTCGTGAAAAGATTTTTGCGCCATTTTGTTTCAGTAGCTTACGTGCACATCGGCAGCTGTAATTCATGGTAATTGGCAACGTATCTTTGTTCAGACACGTCTCATTTGACTAGACTACATCAATCAGGATAAGGTTGTTATTAGAGCCATGTGGTTTTGTTGAAAATAATTCTGCAACAAACAGTTTGTTTCAATGCCTTATGTGAACCTTCATATGGTCAGTGATTGGAAGTTTTTAACTTTCAGCGTCTCGAGGTCCCACCCGCAAATCACGGACGAGTGGTAACATTGTTCTGGTTGCTACAGTCAAATGAGCCTCGCCTCTTTCCAATTATATTCTACCAATAACCACGAAGTAGTGTTGCGGGTGTGCACGTAAGGCATTGAAACTAGTTGTTGCAGAATTTTTTTCACCAGAAATCACTGGCTGTAGTTATTATAATACCGTACGGCTGTGATTTTCCTGTAGAACCCTCAAGACCAGTGAGAGTTACAAAACATCCAATCAGTGACCATGAAGCAATTAAAACATCCAATCACTGACCGTGGATCAGTTAAAACATTCAATTAGGCCTACTATCCATGGAGTATAGTTGCAGACGTGTACGTAAAATAATGAATCTAAATGGTCCAAAAATATTTCCGCCACAAAATCATGGATCTATTACGAGTTTGACTTGGCTCCAAACCATTTGCTCTGAGAATTGTGTTATGACTACGGCACAGTCTTCCGTGGCTGATCAAGAACTGTTTGTCGACCACTGCACAGGTTGACTCTCACCACGCCTTCAACAGCATGCGTGTGTGTGAGTTTGTTTTGCCTGCAGTTCAGTTTGGTCGTTAGTGCGCATTTTTGTCGCGGTACACATCATGTTTGAAAGTTGAACAAGTAAGAAAAATTATCGAATCCAAGTTAAACGAGGCTTATGGCTTTGCAATGTATACACATAAGAAATGATGCTCGAAAATAATTTATCAGAACTACACTGAAAATATATGTTGTACATGTTTTATTACTATTTTTCTTCTTCTTTATTTGAAAGAAAACTATTATGTAGTCTAGTGACAAAATGTGACTATAATTTCGGATCACTTTCTTAAGTTAAATGCTTTTAACGCATGAAAATCAGTTTTGATGAACGAAGTAACGTAAAGTGGTAGTAATTAACTATAATGGGACTACAGGCCACGCCTCAAATAATCGTACAAACTTTAGCTCAACTTTTGTTCGTCGCGAGTATTGTTCGTGGTTCAAGTGCCCTCGCTACAGCAAGGCTAAACGTGTATGCATAATTAATAAAACGCAAAGTAAGTACGGTATGGTGACGGAGCTAGTTCCGGCCATAATAACCTTTCCTTACCAGTTTTAATGCTTACGCCCTCCATTGCCTTCTTGGCCTTTTTCCACTCTTAACCAACAGCACTAAAAAATATTAATATATACAAACTAAGTCATACGTCTCACATTCTGACACATACAAAAAATAGATAAACATAAGAACACTTATAATTTTCACGAAGTTAAATACATGTTTTCTATAGTTTTGTTCGTTTCGCTTAGTCCCATAGTTTTCAGGAGAGTAAATATCCTTGGTCTTCTCTACTTCCAAACGTGGAAATGCTTCTGAAATATTTATTTTGCTAGTGAGTCACGTTTTCAGCTCTTGTGTGCACAAGATGGTATACGTAAGATAGTACCAGTAGGCCTAACTAAACATTATAAACTATACTGAAGTTAACGTGTCTGTATTAATGTGACGATTCTTAAGCAATCCAAGTATAAAATACATGGAGTGTGCGGTAGGGTGTGACAGTATTGTAAATGGATTTAATTATTCCAAACATTTATTGACTTGCTAGAAATTTACATTGGTGTGATTTGGTTCAATTACTTCCGAAAAAAAATATTTATTTATTTAAATGTCCTCAGTACTTTCTTCATAGTTTACTTTCCTTTGTTCACAGTAGTCTGATTTTAAACATGTTCGTTGCACTGGATTTTTCCTAAAATGCCTTTAGTATGCTCTTATGTAGAGAAACGTATTAAAGTTTATAACACTGAAAAACAACATACATTGGGTTGTGCAACGTGGGGTTCCTGGATCTCAGCTCTGATTATAAAGTTGGGAATAATTAAATCCATTTACAATACTGTCACGCCCTACCACACCCGAGTCACTATTGTATCCTCCTTCCAACTACTCCTGTGAAGAAAAAAAAACGCGGTACAAGTATTACTCAAACCACAATTCAAAATGTGAATATAAATTTCTAAACCTTAACAACTAATAAGTGCGTTATGCATGTTAAATTTAGATTGCTTAAGAACGGTCACATTACTATAGATACGTTTACTTCAGTATAGTTGGTAATGTTTAGATACTAGTTCTGTCTTACGCAAAGAGAGCTCCTAAGAGATACGAATGTCAAACTTTTCTATAGTTGTTATGCCTGCATAGTTACTACTGTTGGATGCCAGTAGAAATTACTTTAAAGTTTATAACTTTTCGAATGTTTCGTGTAGAAGAAATGATTTCCTAAAATTTAGAATAATGTCTTATATGTTATGTTTACAGAGCGTATTTATTTATTTGCGGGTTCCTTAAATCCCGCATTTAAAACTGTTGATGCTCCCGGCTCTAGACTAAATTAACGCCCACGTTTATTAATTATTTTATTCGTAATTAACACGAAAACCCTAGCAGGGGCAAACAATGTAATCTCGTTTTATTGGTCGGTATTGCTGCCTAGCAACTAAAAATCGACAAAATGTGAGGGCGTTGTAGTAAATTCAGAAAACCTTTCTGCCTATGAGTAATTTTATACACTCGGTAACAGCATCAGTTAAGCAACTGCACGGTGAAATCATAGTTTATTTTAGAAAGTGGCCTTACAAATGACTTTACAGGCGCGGCTCCCAATAGACTCCGAACCTGCCCGTGTGTTGATTCGTCTCTACACTATGTACAATTAAAGCACGTGGATAAAACGTAAAATTGGATTTATGTGATGTTTTCGTTTGGTACAACCAACTCGTATTTCTATACCGTAGTACTTGTATTATTTCGGTTGCCTCTCTCGCCGAAGTCGCCGAGCTGTTGTTTAGCACCCCCATGTCCCGGGTTCATATTCCATGGCAGGCACTTGAAGCCTTCATTACTAGTACATTTTGGGAAGTGCGTCGTGAAATCTGCCCACTCTTAACCTACGGGCTTACAGATAGGGTTTAATAATCTGTACTGATGTTTTGCTATGGTCTACAATTACACAACTCTGCAAAACATACGTTCTCCGTTCCTAATATTGAGGATATTATATTCTAACTGGCTACATTTTTTCCTGGTATGTGACATATTTGAAACTGGTTACAATAAAGTTCGAAATATGATTGTGGTCAGAAAATCAGTTCCTTGTGTACTGTACCTATTATTTTACAAATCATCGCTAACGTAATATTAATGACCAGAATTCTTTTTCTGACCGACCTTCTGCTTAAACATAAATCATTTCATTCACGCACACGTTAACTGCAAACTGAAGTGATAATTACAGCTAAACTCGTTAAACTGAGTGTCACAGCGATGTTAATGTCTTTGTCGGTGAATAAACCGGTTCCGAGAGACACGGGGCGGCTGTTAGCTAATACCCTGAGATGTGGCGTGCTGCATGCTGCTGCTGTTAGCATTTTTCTTTTCGTAAATACACCATAAATTCGTGACAAACTTATACTACAGATGTAATTTGTACTTGAAACTATTTCCGAGAGTAAAACTTCCAGACATTTTACCACAGGCATTATTTTATTCTTCTTCGGCATGGTCAGGGAATGTATTATCAGACTGTTTATTCCACACGCCAATTACTGACTTCCTCTTAACACAACGGGAAGGCAACATTCTAGTCAAATTTTCGTACGGGTGTCGACCTTAAAGCATTTTTTTCTGTTGCGTAAAAATCGCGAAAAATAATAATAATGTAAACGGAAATCCGCTTGTTAGAACGAAGATAATTTTTACTTAATGACGTACATACAAATATACGTAGTACAATTATAAATGGTTTCACATATGCCTCACCACCACTTTCTCCATTTTACGCTTTTAATAAAATAATAAATGAAATTTTGTCAGAAAGAATATTTCATCTAATCAGAATATGCTGTAATTACCAAAGCTTACAAAGTATAACAATATTTTTAGTTATTACAAAATAAACGCTCGCTTTGTAATCATTGTAAAACTCTGGTATCTAAGAAATTCTGATATCACCAACTTACATTTGGCAATGTCTATGTAAAAAAAAGTCTATCTGAAAACGTTGCAAAGCTGCCAGTAGCAACTCTGGTAGGAAGAAGACGACGTATGTGGACTTGATCTAGGACTGCGAGTGGTAACTTCTCCTCGCTGATGACTGCCGTTAACTCTGCGTACTCTCTTTCACAGCCAAGAAATTCTGTCCGGGGGGTGGGGGTGAGTTGCTACATGTTCACTTCGAGATTGCTTGTCATCGGTCACCATTGAGTCGGACATACAGAGACAATTTCCTGAAGTATCACTTCGGGTAAGTCTGTTTTTTCAGTGTTTGGAACAATCAGGATGTTTACGTCGCTCGCAATTCTGCGACTGTAAATGTAAATCCTCTACGTCTTCCCGCCTCGAAGAAGGGTCACATTGTGTATGAATAAAGCAGGGGTGAATGTTGGGTCGGCTGCTCGACTAGCAAGAACGAGATACAAATTAAGTGATGTGAGATGATTGTGGAGCAGCGACGGAATGAGAAAGGCGAGGAAAGCGGGAGTTTCCCAAGAAAACCCGGCGGCAAACGGCAATGTCTGCCACGTTTCGCACTTGCGAAATATCCGGTACCAAACCCTCCGTGTACCAAACCCGAATCGATACTTAGCGCGAAGAAATATACAGGATATAAACGATACGTGTTTGCAACTATGCACAAAAAAAAAAGATAAGTGATTGCAACTATATACACAGCAGTGTAAAGGGTTCCGATACGAGCAATTTGGAATAGGACATTTGTGTTTTATAGGATCGGGAAACATCCGTAAATCACTTGACAATTGTGCTTGGAACAAAACCAATTACTACACCAACAAACAAGCTTCAGCTGTCCAGCAGGTTGATTGAAGCCGGGCCCGCAGAAGAGCGATGCATGTTTGTTTCAGTAAAAATTTGCCAAGCTATTTACAGATATTTCCCGACCCTATGGAACATTAGTGTCCTGTATCAAATTGAGTGTCTCGGAGCCCTATCACTGCTGTGCACAGTATACTCTAGTATCGTATGCGGTTGCGGAGAGAGCTGAACAGGACAATGTTTGTGTTGTATGAGTGATAAAGACGGGTGTTCTGCCCGAAGGGAGGTTTAGAACCACGGAGGACGTTCTTCGAGTGAAGAGATTTTAGTCAGCGGTTAACATCGAGGTCTTTAGCGCTGGGGGGTGACATTATGTGAGTATGGAGTAGCGCCGGAATTAATGGGCTGGGGAAACGGGACATCCCGAGAAAATCCGCCGTCCGGCGTGATTCCCATACGCGAAAATCCGGAGACCTACCCCCGCAGGGAATCGAACTCGGATCGCCTTGGTGGGAAGCGAGAGGACTGACCTCTCGTCCACTGCGGTCCCTGGCGTTCTTCGAGGCAAACTAGGCGAGGTGATTCTGCGGTGGTTTGCCACTGCCTTCCGAGCTATCGGGATGAGTATGAGGGGACAGCACAACACCCAATCCTGAACCCAGAGAGGCAACTGTAAATATTGATCTCCTTGGCCGGGAATCGAACCCGGTACCCTTGACCTAGCAAATAGGAACTGTAACAATTGAACCAAGAAGTCGGACTTGTGTTAATACGATTAAGGGTAGGCATAGGGGGAAGAAATCTTGGAAGAGATTGAACAGTTAAACTAACTGCACGTTTCCGCGCCACCAAACTGATCTAAATAGCACTATGCGACTCAACGCAATGCCGTAAGAAGCGTCAGATTTATTATTTTCAGTTTTAAACACCTGTTACATTCGTGGTTAAGCCTCGCTTACTCTCCGGCATGCATAAATTCAAAAGTGTGTACACTAATGAATATACTTATAACAGTGCGGCCCTACTTCTCTTCCAAAAATGTTATTACCTCAGCACTGGTTCTGACGTCATCCACTGCCGACAGTCCATCGCTCAGCTGTGAAACTACAGAAGTTTCTTGTCGTTGACCATCTGCGTCGGACGCGCCGCACTGTATCGCGATGCGCCATTGGGCTGTGGTCTGTTTGCAATAATAAGGTGATATTTTAAAAGTTATAGTTGCCTCTTTCGTTTCGCCTGGCCTGTTAGTGTCTTTTGGCCGTTTGACACTGCAAACGTAGCATTGTAAGTAATACTGTATACACAGTGGAGTTAGGGTTCATTGTATTACACGGGTCTGAAAGAAAAAGCGTTTTCTTATGGGAGAGTTTGGCACAGGGAAATATTCTGCAGCCAGTTGCGTTCAACAGGTCTAATAAAATACGAAACCACAGTAAAAGTAAACTTAACTGGACGTGGCAAAGATAGAAATCATTTAATCTAACTTTAAAGAAAAAACTAAGCAATAATTGTTATTAAATTATTAACTTCGTGTAATTTTAAATTCACGAGTGCTCTGTGATTGGTCAGTTTACACAACTTACCGATACCAACGCAACAAGCGGCATAAATTGTCCCTTTCCAAACTTTTAACAAACATAGATCTTCCTGACCTGTAGTACAATTAACCTTAACATAGTACAGATCGATACACTCAAAATTTACTGTCACGTAAAAATGAAATACACTATTGGATTATATTCCTTAAGTAGATTATCATCTAAAGAGCCGCCTTTATCTTGGACAGCGTATAACAGCTTTGTTGTGTTCCACGGTCGACTAGGATTTTCGCATGTGGGACTCGTACCGTTGGCCTAATTTTCTCAGGTTTCTCCCGTTTCCATCGCCCTTCTCAATCCAGTGCCTTCCCATTGTAGGGCCATATTTCATGTCATCCTCCAGGGCAAGCATATATGTATGTATGTATGTATATATATATATATATATATATATATATATATATATATATATATATATACACATACCTACAAGTGCCGAGTTGTATATCTGCAGTTCGAGGTGTGGTACCCTGCCTCTCGTGTACCCTCCACATACGATATGTATTTCTATACCAGAACTAAATACGTAGATGACTCAAGTATCTTCACCTCACTTCAATTATTGAGTGCGTTAACAGCGCAATCTTAGCACACGTAGGACGTGCCTCGGCAAGAGAAGCCGTCATGTTCGTTGTGTCGCCACTGTTTTGTCGCTCTTGGCGCAGTGTTGTGAAGAGGTCTTTTGTGAGAGCCGTACAACTAACGGTTGCCTTTGTGAATGGAAATCACTTCCTCGCGGATTCACGGCTGTCTATTGAGGTCATCGCGTCCTAGCGTCTTCCGGAGCCCGTGTGCCTGCGCACTACGTATTATCTCTGCTTACCGCTTGTGACATACTCACGTAAGTATAGTTATGTGCACGGTACTTGCACACTTTTGTTTTGAGTCCTTCAGTTCGAGGAAATCATTAAATATAAACATCTACGTGGGTTATATTTCCCCCTGAACTAATCACGACTCTTGAAAAGTATAAGTAGTTGTAATGACCAAATACGAGAGTTGTGTACAGTCACGAAACAAGGCAACACAAAAATCTAGAAAAAAAAATTGAAACAGATAGTGAAAAGTAGTCTTTGAAAATAGCGACAGAGCAAATATTGGTACAAGAATTTAAGTATAGGAACTGGCTTGGATGTCAACACACCACACTACGAAGATAACACAAATACGAAAGAAATGAAAGACAACAATTTTTGGTGCATTAAATTTAATTTGAAAAAAAAAAAAAAAAAAAAAAAAATCATCAATGGCTTTTGGGATATACAGTATATTTGGTCTTACCGTCTTTTTTCGGCTTTCCCACTCGGGATGGGGTCGTGGTGGCCGAGATGTTAGACCTCTCGCCTCCCACCAAGGCGATCCGGGCTCGATTCCAGGCGGGTCGGTCCCCGGATTTTCGCATGTGGGAATCGTGCCGGACGATGCCGCCGGTCGGCGGGTTTTATCGGGGATCTCCAGTTTTCCCCGCCCTTTCATTCCGGCGCTACGCCATAATCACCTCAAGTCATCCCTCACCAACGCTAAATCCTCGATGTTGAGTGCTGACCAAAATCTCTCACCAAAAGTAGAAATTTTTTTGTCATTAGAACCTTCACGGGCGCGCACACAGCTCAGTAAGTTTCATCACAGTCGGATGATTGATGTAGGAACGCGGGGAAGACTAACAAACAATTTTATATTACGGGTTTGAGCAGTATTTGGTAAGACACCTGTACCGAATATGGCCCAGTTCTCAATACGGCCCCACTAGTCGCCATTGCGTGGTAATGCCGAGATCGATGTGGGATCGATACATGCTAGTCTTCAGTATGAACATACAACATTCATAAATATATGTATTAACATCACCCATGTGTCATATTAGTATTGTAATTAATGACTTAGGCACACATGATTGTTGAACCGCATAAGCGGGCCATATTCGGTACAGGTACGTCACATATAAAAATATTGAATGTTTTGCTGCCGCGTGTTTTTTAAAAGGGACGGTGAATGTGCGTCCACATGATGGTCACCGCAAACTGGTTGGTATACCGGACACCGCGGCATTGCCAGGAATCCAGCCACACCGGCACTCATACAGTTGACTCAGCCAGGCCGTAGTCCCCGCTGACCGTGACCGCCACACCCGGCCGACCAGCAACCAACCACAGCCGGTCATTGTTACGTCTGCGGCTGTCTCGTGATTCACTACCGCAACACTTGCTCTGCACGTCGGCCGTGATACAAGTACATAGTTCACAGCTCCCGCCACCACGTGGCCATAGAGAGGAGGCTGGGGGCCAGTGTCCCGTCCTGCTTCAGTGCCGGCCCTGGAAGTGGAGAGAGGCGTGCTTCAAAATATTATAACATTTATTTCATATGTACAATACCAATATAATATATATATATAATGTCGTCATGATAGCACAGGAGAGGAAAGAAAATTTCTGAGTGTTTACAGATGTTCAGTTTTAAATTATTATTTTTACAAGTGTAAACAAACATATACTCCGTTTCGCATAATGTTTGACTTCTCTAAGGGCACATGACTGTTTAAATTATGTAGTGTCAGAATGCAAGACAAAATTTAGTGTGAATATGACGTAGTTTTAATAAAGAATTTTAAAATGCATATTGACATTGCGTTAAATATTATAACATATAACAATAAGTACCGACAGAGCTGTCGAAATTTACTGACGTTACACGAAACCGCTGCTCTCACATTGGACGCTATAATTTAAAATGTGGAAAACAACGCTAAACTCTCGTATAATAATATAATATGAGCGAGATGGCGGAAAAGGAGTCATGGGCAAGCGTTTGTGGTTTTACTACAGCTTGCCTTCCCTCTCTTAATCTTTTCCAAATCACAAACCTATGATGCGCGCCACCTCCCTTCCACCCCTCGGGCCCTCCTTCACTCATGCCTCTTAACACCACGTAATCAATACGCCTCAGGCGCTTATGAAAATTCACGAAGGTAGGGTAGGTCAGCCAAGTTTTCAGTGAATGAAATATTACCCCAGGTAAGTTTACCCGTGTTCGAAATTTCAACTCTTGGCCTCACTGTCAACTACTAAAACTAATATTATATTTGAATATAAACGTACAACGTGTAAATAATGCACTGTGGATGTAGCATTTAGCAAAATATTTATCATGTGGATAATATGTAGGCTATTTTTAATTCCCTTCGTTTTAAAACCATGTATACCATTGCAAATGTTCATCTAACCTGGTGGTCGACAAAACCTGGTCACGTGACTAACTTAACCTACTCTTCTCCAGCGAGTGAATTTTCATAAGCGCCTCTTATCTATACAACCGCGCGCCAACTTGTAAAAAGAACAAACGAGTTCATCCGCCACATAACGCCTTCTGTCTCGCGTTTCTCTTTTATTCCGTTGGTATTAAAAAGTTCTGTTTAAAGTGGCTTCACTGCGACTGGGCAAATGTTGTGGTATTCTTCGAATAACAACTGCCAAATATCGATAATACTGTAAAATCTGTTACCAGGGGCTAACAGCATGCTCGTGCCCTAGTTAAACACTGGCCATGCTAACGCATAAATGTGTTTTTAAAAAATCTGCTTTCTGCACTGTTCAGCTACCGGAATAGCTGTAACTAAGGTCGCCGTTGATCTATTGTCATTTAGGCTGGCCTTGACAAGATGGTTCGAAGGAACGGACTTATTGTACTTTCCGACCGAGAGGTCAATGGACTCGGATCCGGGCGTATCCGGGCTCGATTCTTAATCGACCAATATGTATTTTTTCCCTGCCGTTTTTCTACCTCATGCCAGGCGAATTATAGGATGATTCCCTAATTCAGGCATCGCCAATTCCTTTCCCGTTGACTGATGTCTCTCTACAATTATTTTGATGGTACTCGATAGCATTTAAAACATTGCACAACATTTGTAAACAAAGTAAATTATGTGAATTAAGTTAGGATGTTAGTCGGGACAAGTCCCACGTGCGTTATGTACTTCAGTTTAGAGTTTCCTCCATTTATAGTAACAGTTTTGGAAATTAAATTTCATCCCCAGTTTTTACCACAGCCAGATAATCGCTTAAATCTTTATCTTGTAGGCCTACGCTTTAAATTTAGAGGTTAAAGTAAGTTTTGAAAGCAGTAAGTAGTTCTTGCTTAAATCAATTTCAATGAGGAATGTTGTATGAGTCTTTGCAACATTGTGTGCCTCAATTATTTCGTAAATTTAATTTTAGTAAACTTGAGACTATTCATGTGCGCGTTTCTTTCCTTTGTCAAATCATATTTGAAATGAGTTTTAAAAATGAACTTTTTTCTTAATATTTTCGAACAGAGCGAGGTGGCGCAATGATAACACGTTGGACTCGCATTCGGGAGGACCCGGGTTCAATCCCCAGTTCCGACCATCCTGATTACGGTTTTCCGTGGTTTCCCGAAATCGCTCCAGGTGAGTGCTGGAATGGTTCGTTAACAAAGGCCATGGCCGTCTTCCCTCCCAGCTCCTGTCATTGTACCTAGTTGTGTGTCGCAGACTAATGACCTCGTTGTCGACGAGACGTAAAGCCCACTTACCTCACCTTAATCTTCGCGCAATAGTACGATGTGTGACTGCTGAGACGTGTAGCCGAGGGAAATACTGCCCGCCGCTTGAGTGCTTGAGCGTGTAGTCTATGACCGTGTTCCACTCTCCGCACCGATGCTACCACACGTGAAACCCTCAGACGTTGTTCCGTTACTACTTCGTGTTCTCGTACGCCTAGGTAAACAGAACAGCTCTTGTCGGAAAAATTGACGTTTATATTCTCATCACAGATTTATATGCACGTTTAAATATACACTCACCTGGTCTTGACAAACTCCTACCATGAAACGATTCCGCCGCCTACACGTCAGTACATTCACAATTACGTTTCCCGTCACGGTGACATCACGCACGAAGTATTTGTGCTGCTGACATCGTATAGTGGATGCGTCACATTAGCTCGGAATATTACGTAGGCTGAACACTGATATGCCTCTATAAGGGAAACGTAACTACTCGAATGCGTACATTGCGCATTATAGAGGTAATGGCTCATCATTAACAGTCCATGAATGTTTTTTTTACAGTGGGATTGTATTATAAACTAATTTGTTTTGTTGGATATACGTCATTACAAGCGAATGTTGCTGAATCGCATAAAACGTGTCGTTATGCAACAAACAAGCGAGCGAGCTGGACCAGCGGTAAAACACTCGCCTCGAATTCAGGAGGATCTGGGTTCGATTACCAGCTCCTGCCATCCTGATTTCAGTTTTCCAGGATTTTTCGAAATATCTCCAGGCGAATACTGGGATGGTTCCTTAAACAGACCCCTCGCCGATTTCTTCCCCACCCTTCCCCCTCCGTGTGCCCTACCAAGGCATTGTGCTGTTTGAGTACAGCACGTAAAACTAAATCAATAAATTAAATAATTCAGAACTAGTAATATCGTCAATATACAATGTAAACCAGAAAACGAAAATAGAAAGTCAAAACTGGCGCGGTTCAAACAAGGTGTATGAAAGTGGCGACAGTGATTGTCAAATAACGAGGGCGACACAAATGAACACTGGCTAGACGCTGGTCTACGGTGCGAGAGGTCGTGTGTTCGAATCCCGGCTCGGATATGGATGTAGTGTTGTCCCTCCTCACTTCACCCTCATCGGCTCTTATCACCTCGTTGTTAAATGGCGGTAAAACCTTCTCCTCTTACGTCACAAATGAACGCAGCGACAGAAAAAGTTTTTTGGTGTCCATTATAAACCAACTGATTCCCATTAGGAATGTATTTCTACACTGAAAGAAAAATTTTCTAGGAAGACTTCCCTGCAAAATGATTTTGTAGTAAACGCAAAACAATAATTTGGTGGCCACAATATTTAAATAGTGACAGCAAAATAGTTTTGTGGTGACCACGACAAATACCTACAAAACAGTTTGCAGCTGGCACAAAATATTTTTCCCGTGCGTTTTTATTGCTACAGTTATTTCTGGATTAATTGCTGTGTTTCTTGTGTGTTTCCTTATTCTCTTGTGGTTAATCAGTTTATGTAACCGTGGGGTTTTCTGTGACTCAGCTACATTCGCTAGCAAAAATGTATATTCAGCAAAACACGTCATTTTATGAAGAATCCAGTACGTGTCCCTGGGACAGACCCTGAGATTCCCAGACAGTTACACTAAACGGGAGGGTTTTATTTTGTTCCCAGTGTGTATGTATACATATATACACAGATATATATATATATATATATATATATATATATATATATATATATATATATATATATATGTATATATGTATAAATACACACACATGAACAATGCGGTGATTTATAACCTTTTACGAAGTAGAGCTTTAGGTATGTTATAGAAAACAGCAGAGTAGATACTTGAACTAAAAACATGAAGACGAAGACTACCTGTGATCCAAAAAAAATGTAAATTATAAAAGGATTTCCGCACAATACCTATCGTAGACCTTCTTACGACGGTATTTTAGTTGCTTTACAATTAATAGTTAAGCTAAATTTAATTGGTTATCGTTATCATCCAAACACTGGCGGAGTATTAAAATTACTCCTAGACCAGTGTTTGTTATGAAGGTGATATTTATAACATGGGCGGCGGTGGCCGGGGGGGGGGTTAGGCCTCTCGCCTCCCGCCATGACGACCCGGTCTCGATTTCCGGCGGGGTCGGTCTCCGAATTTTTGCATGTGGGAATCGTGCCGGAAGATGCCGCTGGTCGGCGGGGTTTATGTGGGGATCTCCCGCTTCCCCCCCCCCCCCATTTAAGGTGCTACTCCATGCGCCGTATCACCCCTCACCAGCGCTAAAGACCTGTTCAGCGCTGACCAAAATCTCTTCAATTCACTTCAATGCGCCGTATCACCCCTCACCAGCGCTAAAGACCTGTTCAGCGCTGACCAAAATCTCTTCAATTCACTTCATTTTTTCTTTCCCTGAATCCGCAAAATTTCCGGGTCTTTAATTATGATAAAATATGCTTCACACGTGTTTCAACTAAATAAACGTACAGCGCGTAAGGTTCGCAGGTTTTTACACAAGAGGTAGTATGGGAGTGGCTGTCTCACTATTTCACCTTTAATGCCCTCGTTCTTGCTCAAGAAACATGGCCGTGTGTCGTGTGTGTGCCCCCGGCCCAGTAAAAGTACACGGAACTTTTTGTTTTCCTTCTCTCAGACGTCTGGTACGTCGCGTGAGATGGGATAAGTATGTAAGCTGGGAGAGTTATTGCGGCAAGGACGAGTTGGACAGCACGCGGAACGGTAAAAACAAGGCGGGTTGCATCAACGACTGGGTTAAGGTTACATCACGGAACCCGAAAAGTGTAGCAGCAGGTTTTGTGGTGGTTATGTCGGTGTAACCACGTGGTAGCCGGACCGGTTTGGTGACACGCGGGTTGGCCGAGTGCCAGGGGCCGGCGCGAGACGGTCAGGAACGTTGCGTCAACGAGCCGTGTTTTCCTTGATGACCAAGTCTGCCGAGTTGATGGTGCCTCGCCTTACACCAGGCTGTCGGGATCAGGCATCCAGAATGACCATTTATAAATCGAAAAATAAATGCTTTAATAAAATAACGCACTGAAATTTTGAATTTTGAATTTCGCGTGTATTTAAAAAATAGTTGATTTTATTTAGAATTATCAAAAGTTACATGTAGGCCTAATATCGACAATATTTATGTAAAGAAGATAATACAGAACTACTAATGAGTAAAAATCAAAATTGTATTAAATTTCATGTTCCATTCTTTGTACGCTTTTTTTCTTGCCGACTTCAGACGTCTTTCGCGGAAATAAGGTTTCCGTAATTTAAGGGAAACAAAGAAAATTGTTAAACTGCATGTGTTTTCTTAGAGAGTGGGCACCGTGCTTAATTGCATAAAATTGGTGCCGGTGGGTGGTCAGTTTGGGTATATACCTGACGGTGTCTTCGCTTTGCCCCTGGGAACATGGTGCAAGGTGCTCCGTGAACGAGGTCTTCGGTGATGGAACGCGGTTGCCGTATGAGTTAAGAGATGTGGGTCTGGAAATAGTTTCTCCCTCGGTGTGCTGGTATTACCTCCGGGAGACGTCTTCCACAACGTGGTGCGGCGGGCGCGGGTATCAACTGAATGCCCCTCGCAGTGGACCTCACCTCGTCCGACCACTTTTGATGGTCGAGACAGTCGTCTGTAGCCGAGGCAACCCTCTGCCTGTGTCGCCTTCCGGCCCTATGCCGAGACATGAGGTGCATGGAAGATCGGCTAGAAGGCTAACATCCTTTGGCGGAACAGTGGTAAATAAAAACTGGAGGTTATAAGGAGGGGGGGGGGTAACAAAGGTTTAACACAACGAGCTGCATAGTTTACATGGAGGGGCGGAAACGCTTCCAAAGTGAAGCCCAATTTAACGGCTGTTTTGACTCCAGAAAACATGGCGAACAGCAGTGTGGCCAACATTATGTTAAAAATCCGTCATTATGTTCGCATAAAATCCGTTACTCTATAGCTCCACTATATTCCCGCTAAACACAGGAAACAATGACAATAATTACTGTAATATATTATAATGTAATAAAGTTTAAATTAGCATAATCGCTCTCGTCTCTCGACCGGAAATAAGAGTCCGCCATTTTATCTAGAGTCAAAATACCACGTTCAATTAGGCTTCACCTCAGAGCCTTGGAGATTGCTGTTTCCGCCCCTCTATGTTTACTATATAGCTCTTTGGTTTAACACTAACAAGGACCCGTGGGCGGCTTCCAAGCGGCCAATTGAAGACGTCCTGGCGCGATGCCGGCGTCTAACAAGCGGTCCCAGGGTCTGTGATGGCTGTAGCACCAGCTATGCGACTGAACGCGCAGTAGCCGGTGCCGGCATGCTCACCTCACACTCTGCCTTTCCCATGTGGAACGCCCTGAGCTAGCATCAGGTACCGCTCAACCCGTAGAGAGGTTAGCGACTCACAATTGGGCCCTTTAGGGAGTGTCGGATAAATCAACAGTCAATCGCGATAAGCACACACTAGATTGTATTCTTGTTTGTGTCTGAAACAAATCGCGATTTTTTCTGGTCCGTATACATTTTGATTTCTTGCGACGTCAGTTGTAAACATAGAGTCGTTATCACAGTAACTGGGACAAGGTTGAAAGTGGTTGGAAGGTTCCTTCAATGTTAGTCCTCATAAAGTATTTCTTTGCGTCGATATTACCCAGCAGTGCTGCTGAGCAAGAACGAGTAAAGTCTAGGGACCGCGGTGGCCGAATGGTCACTTCCCACCAAGGCGATCCGGGTTCGATTCCCGGCGGGGTCGGTCCGCGGATTTTTGCATGTGGGAATCGTGCCGGACGATGTCATTGGTCGGCGGGTTTTCTCGGGGATCTCCCGTTTCCCCGTTTAATTCCGGTGCTGCTCCATACTCACCTCATGTCACTCTTCACCAGCGGTAAAGAGCTCGATTTTTGCGCGTGAATTTCCAGAAACTTCATTATAGTCGTTTCTCGTGTCTTCAATTGTTTGCCAAGCCAAAACTCCACAGTAAACCATCTGCTCACTGCCAAGAAAATTTTCAGCTTTTACAAAGATCGCAAGCTGGGTGAATCGTCTTTTCTCAGTTTTATTTAAAACAAAACTTTTATTGCTCTTGTTGAGGGAAATCCAATCATTGTACGGCGTAGACATGGATCTTAGTTATATTCGGCCGACATAATTTTTGAAAGCCTAGTTGAATTCTACTGGTAAAGTTGTAAGGTAGAGTTTGACCTTATCTTAAAACATTTAAAAATATTCGTACGTGGCCACAAATAGTTAAGATTACATATCACACGATGTCACTATCCAGTACGTTATAGATAAAGAGTAATCGACCTTGATACTATCATGGTAATGAACAAAAATTAGTAGACTGTTAATGCGTTTACTTCATTGCGTTAAAAATACTCTGCGGAATTTCTAGTCCAATAAATCAAAAATGGTTCTATTATATCTTACTCCAACTCGTGTTGCACAAGGCGCATTACAGGAATTATTGTCATTTTGTCAGTTTCCGTCCTCATTCTCCATACGACTATATTCCGTCCCGGAATTTTTGTTGTTATATTTTATGTTTGCTTGTATTCGTGTTGTCTTTCGGAATATGGCTATGTTCCTTTTCGAAACTGTCTTTATGTCGTATGTCTAACAGCTAATGCCGGCTTTTCTGTATTTGCTTTTATTTTTATCGTGGGGGTTTATATGCAACACAGCATTCGCTTGCGATAGGGTATATCCAAAGGTAACTGTTAATTTGTAAAACAAATTTACTTTAAAACATATGTCGACAGGATCTGATGATTTAAATAGACGTGAACCATCTGAATCGATTTTATGCTCAAAGAAAGTTTAATAATTTCTCTGCGCAAATTGCATTAAAACTGTGCATCATAACTTCGAAACCAATTTTGGTAACGTGGAAGGACCAAAGATAAAATTGAGAGCTTTTTTCAAATGCATTTGTCAGAGCGTTAGTTAATAGAATATTGTATTGATATTTTTGCTTATTTTGGTCACAGAAATATGGTATTGATAGATTATGATAATTTGACTTCTAAGCAAGCAACTGACCTAAGGTCATTGGAATCCTAAAATAAAAGGCATGCTGTGATAAAACAACCACTGGCTAGGCGAATCTGTTAAGAGACTGGCCTCCACATGAACTATACTGCAACTATGTATGAATTTTGAAGCCTTACTCCTTTCGAAGGTAATGTAATGTTATGCAATCAGGAAACAAGAAAATCAGTAGTACATTTACAGTTCTAAGGAATGGTTGTTAGAATTAATAGTTATTTGTAGCATTGCTAGCCAGCTTTGTAACAGACAGTCAAAAATTCTGGAAATACAAGAAACAATGTTTTTTGTCCGAAAAGAAGCAATTTGTATAGTACTAGGGAATCAACCACTGACATTGCTAGAAGCTTATCGGAATCGGTTTACCTTTAAGACAATACATATTTTTATACTTAAATATTAATGCAAGATGTCTATACGTAGTGGTTATCAGACTTGATGCGTTATATTTCATACCATTGCCCTTCAGCACACACAAAAGTTAACGTATTGTTAATTTCTTGGAGTGGTATTTTCTAGAAAGTTTAGTGCACTTTCGCACTTCCCATCAACTAGGTCCCATTGTTATATAATAATATTCGTGCCACAGTGGCATGAGACTGGTACAATAGACATATACATTTACTGGTACGTGAGGACACCAATAGCCAACGGAAAGCCTAGCACAAATTATTGATTTAGTTGCAGTGTTTCCGCGCATTTGTTGAAGGGTATTTTGCCCCGCAGAGCCTGTTATGTAAATGACGTTCTAGTGACAAAGTTTTCTCACGTTTCTCAGATGCTGGAGTTAACGACTGTGCCGATATCTCAAATGACTTATATTTCAGCTCGTATCTTAGAAAGTCGTAGTAATGACAATCACCCTTCAGACTGCTATCTGATATGTGTATGTGTGTATTTTATATATATATATATATATATATATATATATATATATATATATATATATATATATATATATATATATACATATAATTTATTTATTTATTTATCGCCGTGGTGAATTACTGTTTAGAAAAACCAATAACAATAGAAGAATATGTGACAGGAACAGTGGCCTGAGCTCTTGAATTTAGAACTAGTATGAGGGAATTAAAAATAACTTACTGTATATATGGCCTTTGTGAATATTCTATCGGGATCTGACAGAATGACACATTATTGGAGAATATTGAACGTCCCAGTGAGCAAAATAGGATGGTTATTTTAATATTTTAAACATGCTTATTTCAAAAAATTCCTTGAAATTTGTGTAAAAGATTAAATCGGTGTTATAGGTTTCATAAAAATATTGCTTAAGAAATGGCTTTGAGTTTTTCTAACCGAATTAAAAATTTTTCGTAGCAATACATTTAAATTAATTACATATCCTAATGATGAAATATCTGTACATTAAACAACGTGTTCCATAAACATGTAACCAAACTGTACCAGGGTACTGATGTAAAAATAAAATATTTGAGGTTAATGCCCATGTTCCATTTATAAGATATTCACGGCTGTAGACGCCCTTAAATGCGTAGTCGGAGAATTACATGTGTTCACATCCGAGTGTCGGAAGTGTTACGTACCCACCAGGCCAGTGTAACTACAACTGCAACCTTCAAGTCCGTTTTAAACAAAAACGGAGGTTCCTAGAGATTTGCAACAAGAATGAACTGTCTAATTACGACACTATGATTAATTACTTTGGCGTCAAACATCACTTTTCGGTCATAGTAACCATATCTTATGCAACAAAACTGTACAAATAGCTAATTTTCACATGACGGGGTTGCGTACGACGCCCAGTAACATTATATTTTAGCAAAAATTTCGGTTTACTCACTCCATATACCACATTTTGTTCCACTAACACGACTTTTCATAATATCCCCCCAAAAAATATGCTTTTAGGACTTCACGTTTAAGAGCTTCTACAGTGCTTAATATGTGTGATGGACCACGGGTGTTAGAAATTAAATTTCCTCTTTTCATATCAGCAATCCATTGACAAAGTACAGTCACATGTTTCTGAAATATGTTGTACACTGTATGTTGTTTCTGAACTCAACACAGAAATTGCATGAGGTTGTTTCCCGTGAAAAAAAAATCTTTAAATGCCCTGTCCTTCCTTCGTAGCGGTTTCGGTCATAGGTAGGGCATTTATCTAGTGGTTTTTCGTAAAGTACAGCCGCGTGAAGTTTCTATAATGATTTCAGAAACTCTCTGTATACCAAACGATGCAAATACATTCCGTTTCATGGGCTTGTTGCGCGCTAGAACTTGAGGGACGCGACTATCAACGGCGCTGTCGGAGGTCATCCACTTGACCCCGTGGTCACGTTATCCTCTCTCTTTCCCTCCCCCCTCCCTTATAAACCCTTTACGTGCCGTCCGAACTGGTATGGCCCAAGGCACGTGTGTTGTACAGCATCATTAGCGATGGTGGTATATCACGAAATAAGTACTGTATTAACAACCAGTGTTTCTTACAAGCCCCTATATGCGGGGAGGGGTGGGATACTGTGGCTGCCCCACCCCGGGAAAATTTACAACAACTTTACTGACAACACAGTTTTATTTCCTGTATTCTCTCACCATCGAAGTCCCCCTCCCCTTCTCCAAACCCCCGGAACTAAGAACTGCCTCTTGCCCTCCTGGAGAAAAATGTCTGAAAGATACAATGTTACCAACATACTCTTAAAAATTCTGCAGCTTCTTCCATCATACAGTACTGTCAGCTGGGATTCTTAGACTGCAGGTGCCACCAGTACGACTCAAAATATTTGTTCCGGACCGTTCTGTGAAGAAATGGCATACTTTATTTGGATGAATCAAGCGTGAAATTTAAAAAACTTAAATGATCTATTTCTAAACCAAAAGTACCAAAACCAACATTTTGAATTGTTGATGATGCACTGTTGGATCGTAAATTTCTGGCGTGATTTAACACCATGAAGACCAAAAAATGGCTATAACTATTAACGGCGTCTATTTAAATCAGTTATTTTTAACTAAAGAATAATATACATTCATTAGTTCAATACTCTGTTGGCTGGTGTCTTTGATATTCCTGACAGTAAATTCACACTCGTTACTTTAAATTTTATTAATTTTTATTTTCATTTATTTATATTTTCATTTTCGGCTTCTTATTCTTCCAGTGTACTTGGAGTAGATTCCCCAAAAATATTCGCGACTGTTTCCCCAAATATGATCGGCCAGTCTGGATATTTCAGTCTCACCTTTATTTACATTATTGTGGTATTCTTTAAAGCGTTTGGTGATAGGCCTGCCAGTTTCTTTCAATGTGTTTACTTTCACACTCACAAGGGATTTTACAAACACAAAGTTCTCAGTTTTCTGTTCTTCATATAATTGGTTTTACTTCAGTCATATTGCTTTTATTTCTGGAATTCGACCGATAGCTGTCTGTAATCTGTATTTACTGCCAAATCACCCGCTGATTTTTCAGTTGGGTCCTGTAAACAGGAATGATGTGATTTATCGTCCATGTCTAAGGTGTTTCGGCTTATCAGTTTTTGTGGTTTGGTCTCTGCGTATTATATCAACCCTATTTATAGTGACAGTTTTTGAAAGTGTTGAAATGATTATGATCCATACTCGTATGTTTACTTTCTGATTTTGCGAGACACGTTACAAAGTTAACGGATGTACTGGCAGATTATATCATTACGGTGTAATAGTGATAGCGGTGTTCGCGTAGTAATCGCATACACAGTAAAACACATTTTGTACTTTGACAAACAAAAATCTGCCATCTAATTTTTAAACATATTTAGTCATGTATTTCATAAAAGTTGGAGTGGTTAAAATTCATTTAAATGTCAGCAGCGGAGAGACTTCATATTTTTAACTGGCAGACGTCATTACGATAAGTGGAAGTGAACCTCTAAAGGAATACGACCTTGTTGATAAAATTCACGTGTAGTTTTTCTACATGCTGTCTTTATCTCATGCGAATGAAATGGCGAAACAGCTTGTTTATCATATCATTTAACAATTGGTTTCACAATTGAGTTTAAGAGAACTGCGCAAATAGTCGAGATATTTGTCAGACTCTAAAAAACCTATACGTAAATAAGTATGCATCTGCATACCCACAAAAATGCTATATATACACATACGCCCATAGAAGTATAGACACACAAAAGCATATTCACACACGAGAGTAGAATATGTACATATATCCCCTCCCCTCACCATAATATAAATACAGTACATACATTGATAGTGCCTTTTACGACTGTTTAAAATCTTGCGGAACACATACTGTGTTAATTATCAATAACATTTGGAACTTTCACAAATAGTTTATGCATGCATGTGTGTCACCAAAAGGTGAGCCGTGATAAAACCCTTGATTTTCATTCGGAAGGATCCGTGTTTAATTCCCGACTACAAACACCCTAATTTAGGATTTTCAACTTTTTCTATAATCAATACGGGCGAATGCTGGGATTGTTTCTTAATATAGTCCCTGGCAGATGACCTTCACATTCTGCCACGCGTGCCTTTATCAAGGCTGTGGAGCTGTTCAGGGTACGTTATACAGACAATAAATGAATTAAATAAAATTCGTGTGGAAATACAAGATATGAAACCGGCGTACTGCGGGCTCACACTGAGTCTTGAAGACAACATGGTGCATTAGACCATGCGTTGTACAAACACAATAGACAGTAACTGTTAATTTTAGTAGACCAATAACAGTTGACTGCTATTAAGGGCGAATAGAAATAACTAGAGATTATGGTAAATCGCGAAAATATTTTGTGCCAAAATACCCTTGAAAACGCTTTAGTTAATTTCAACATGTATGATTGGGTGATGTAAGTCTGACACAACGTAGCTGCGTGCAGACCAATAACAGGCATCAAATATTATAATAACAGAATTATTATTGGTCTAGTGAAATAGGGTAACAGCTTCAAGTACAATTTAAAGCAAGTAATATTCTGGTAAGCTTAATGTGTGATGAAATCCAGCAAACATTCAAGTTTCCCGCGATAAACCATAATCTCTAGAAATAATGTTACTTCGCCACACAATCTGTAAGTATGATCGGAATATTACGCGCACGCGTGTGTGCGTGCGTATGTGCAAATTCTGAATACCGATACAGCACGGACCATTGCTGTGGAAGCCCGCGTCAAACATAAATCCTTTCGCGGAGTAACATTACCTAAACAAAGTGAACAAACCTGAATTTCCCATGAGGCCCTACCTTTGTCACGGGCTAAGGAGTAGGTCCAGGAAGGGACTCGGATCAAGTGAAATAGATTGTATATGTTGCATGAATATGGAATGTATAATATAAAATTTAGGTAAAACTATTACAGATCGATGGCTAATTTGTATTTATCATCAACTTTTAACATTAAGTAATTTAATCGCTAAACAAAACCTTATTGACTGTAAATAAGAGCTAAACATTAAACTCTTCATTTGTTTGTTTCATGTACTTCAGTCCGGGTCTTCCTCTGTAATTCTTGCCGACTACTGTTCCTTCAACCATTTTCTTAAGTATTCCATCATGTCTTGAGTGTATGACCTACCATTTGGTCCCGCCTTTTTTTTTTTTTTTTTAATTTAAGGAAGCTTCTACCCTTAAGTACTCTTCTGAAGACTTCCTCATTTGTGTTAGCATATAAGAATCGTGCCGGAAGATGCCGTTGGTCGGCGGGTTTTCTCGGGGATCTCCCGTTCCCCCGCCCTTTCATTCCGGTGCTGCTCCATACTCACCTTATGTCACCCTTCACCAGCACTAAATACCTCGATGTTAAACGCTGACCAAAAATCTCTCACTCACTCACTCACTGCCTCATTTGTAATCATTTCTATCCGGCTGATATTCATCATTCTTCTATAGCACCATGCTTCAAACACTGGCAGTCTTTTTCTCTCTTTCCTCCTTAATGTCCAAGATTCGCTGCCGTATAGGCCTAATACAATGCTCCATACATATGCCGCCAACATGTTTTCCTCTCAAGTCTTATGTTATTTGCAGAAAAAAGTTTTTTTTATCAGGGTGTTCTTGGCTTGGGCAAATTCTTATATCACAGTTCTGTAAAATGTCCAACTGTTATTCGGTTCACCCATTTTCGGGGCTGATATTTATACTGGTGTAAGTCAGAAATATATAGTAGTGTCATTGCTATTCATATTATTAACATTATTCAAAATAAATGCCTGTAATAAATATTTCACACGTAACTGGATTTCTGAATACCATCTGAGTGTTGCAAGAATGTATTTCATTTTGCATGTGATTGCAAATAATTATTTACGGGAAATCTATTTTAACTGACTTAACACCACTATAAATCTATCTCCTTATTTATAGCGCATATACCCGGTATTAATAGTCTTCCAAGTATGCCTACTGGTGTGATGTTTCTCTCCTCTCTTCCGCGCTTCTAATACAAAAGAAAAAAGGGGCATGATTCTTCTCAGCTGATCGGTGACCTTGGCAAAATTTTTACATGATAATTTTTTTCAGCTAGTGAATCACGTCTTACGTTATGAATGATTCGCCCATGACCGTATGATGTCTCCAGCCAACACAAAAGTATGAGTCATTATACAAAGTTCAGGAATCATAATCCACTGTTTAAATAGCAGACCTCATTAGTAAATTGTAGTGCCGCAACATACATTCTCGGAATATTACGATAGCATACATGAAATTTTATCGCAAATATTTCGTACACTGTAAAACGTTTTGCATACGTATTCTATATTAACAAAAGATTTATGAACATAGTTCTAATTTTTGTCACATTTAAGTTGTACTTATTTTATTAATTTTAAAACCATTTCGCAAGACAACCCTCAAGAATGTTTCTCATAATAAGTAACCTCATTTTGTATAAAATACGATATTAGTAGTTTTGTTAGAAATAATCTTTATAATTGACAGCATAAACAAATTTTGTCAGTAAAACATCTACTAGTATGTGTTTTTCTTAAATTAATGGTAATAATTATTTGAAACAAATTACTGATATTTACTTTATATAGGGACAGAGCATATTTAAGGATTCTTTCTAGCAGAATTTCCTTTCTGAAGCATCCAGCATCCATTACAAAAAAAAATTGCTCAACATTTTGCCAAAATAAGGACTCTATTAATCATATATTCAAAATATAATATTAATTAAACTACAGTAAATTGTTTTATACCGTTTCAACATATAAACATCACTCTTTCGTACAAAGTAGGCCTATACGTTGTATAATTATATCAGTGTGTATATTATCAGTAATAATTTTTAATTAGACCTGCATGTTGTACAGTTTGGTTCATTGCTCGGTAGAGTGTTTCTTTCCTTACCGTAAGAGGTCGTGGTAGTATGTTACGCTTGAAATAGTGTAAAACCATTTGTGGACGCATATATTGCCAAAAATACTTACTCATCCACTGAAACAGTAGTTGTCGAGAGTAAAACTGAAAAATCTGAGCTGGTAAAATTGAACACCCTTAAAGTCATATATGCTACCATCTGTATTAGCTTTAATCTTACAACTGAAACATCCTGTACAAGGTAAACATTTCTCGAGTTATACCAACAACACCCTATCAGTATTCTGTTGTACGTCAAATTGCAAACCATTTTTCGGTTTCAAACAATTTTGTAACGTTAAAGTTCCAGATATACAAGAAGATAACAAATGCCATACCTCCAGACGTGCATCAATCTGTCCCTTTTTAGACCTTCAGTCACTTTCCAAGCTGGCCAGCTGCTCTGCTGTCGGAAAGTCACATTTGACTTTGCCGTGCCATCCCTTTATAGTCAAGTATCCTTCAAATATAAACTTCCCAATCATGCACGGAGTCTTCATGTTTCGTAATTGCGTTTTTTCCCCCTCAGGTAAATGTCACGATTTATCATAAGTGACAATATAGGCATTGCGCGGGCAGAGACTACACCCGTGCAAACAGTCCAGTAAAAAAACTGTACTTTAATTGTTGAAGCGATGACGGTCGCGCACAAGTCTTGACGTCAACAGTCATTCAGCAAGAAGATGATAAAAGAAGTAGGGGTCTGAGTGAGATCAGCTCGCCATCATTCGTCGTCGTGCAGTGGAATCGATCACATGCTGTGCGCGTCACGCCGCCCAGCTCCACGGTCAAGTCACGTGACACTAACGCCAGTACCAAGGTAAGCATTCCAAGTCGCTGTCGCCTCTAGTTGTCTTCGCGTGCTGCGGCAATCGCAGGTCGATGTCAGGCGCGGGGAATATGAAGGACGCCCCTACCCTGAGCTGCTTCGCACGTCTGTGGCTCAGAAGTGAACAAAGGATAAGGGCGACACTGACAAGCGCTTCTAGAGCCCACTCTACACTGCTATTATGCACAAGGTGCTGAACTGGGCGAGAGGTTTCGTCACAAAGCTGCAGCTATAACACTTCACCCATCCACTGGTGTTTTTTTTTTTGGAAGTATGCAACGAAGTGTTATACTTTGAAATAGAACTGTCAGAAAATGCAGGGACGTAACCAGTACTTTTTCGGGCTTAGGGTTATAATATTTCCAATATACTATCTACATGTCCCGGCATGTATACACACATAGACACCGAATAATCATTGATTTCTTTTGCTTGATAACATTGCAGTTATAGTTTATACCCTCGTTACTGTAGTGGAAAGTATTACGGTTTCCTCAGAATTTATGGGGTGGAGGGGAAGCTGAGCCCCTCCCCTGCAAACTACGCTCCTGAAAAAAAAATGCAGGTTTTAGTCATTTATATTGCTCGAAAACTGTGATTATATGCACGTGTTGCACTTATGCGACCAACATACGTTCATTTCATTTTAAGAACACTTCACTTGCGTTTATCAAAGTCTTGGTGTCGAATAATAAATTACTCTTAAATCACAGTAACAGGACTAGGTAATTTAGTATGATTTAATCAGCACCCCATGCAATGTTTGCTTCGCTTTTAAAACTTCATAAACATGAGAAATTAGATTTCAACTACAAAATAATCCATAGTTTTAATACACTCTAGAAGTGCCACGTGATTAGTTGACTAATATGCCAATCGGCCATAGTAAAATATATTTCGTACCGAGGAAATGTTTGGCACTTTTATACGTCTTCCTTTTCCTTTCAGCGAATCTACTAAGTACCAAATGTCGTACAACTAGTCAGTATGCCGAAAGCAGCTAAGCGAAAAGATTTTTGAGTGTCTAATGTATGTTCGAGCTATATCGCGATGTATTCATCGTTTCGCGTTCATCAAACGGGCGACAGTATAAGAAGTCTCCGAACGAATCCTTTCTTGGCCATCCTTTGCAAGACGATTAATGACTTACAGGTTTTGTCGTGTAAGTTTAAAACATAATTTTGGGCTTAGTGACGGATGGCAGTTAAAAAATAACTTGACTCTACGGGACTGATTAGAAGCGGAATCATTGGCTCCAACAGACAGGGAATAGTAGTGGGGGGGGGGGTTTATCAAACATAGCACGTAGAAAAATCGGCCTATAATAAACCCGGAATAATTACGGAAAAACTGAAAAACCTTAAAAAAAAAAAAAAAAAAAAAAAATGCCGGATCTGGAATCAAACCCGTGTGCCTCCGATTGCTAGTCCAGTGGATTACTCCTTCACCTTCGCCATTTTCGTTGATCTACAAACCACGTGTACTCTGACTATGATATTGAATTGCTTGGTTGTTGTGATTACAATGGTCTTTACTCTTATGGTCCATGAGTTAATATAGCTGTAATAGAATATGTTCAATGGTGCGAGGTTTATGTATTTCGTGCTCGTAAGCACTTCCTCGTCATTCTCCTGATAACTCAGTGGTAAAATATTTGGATTTTGGTCTAAAGACCCGGGGTTCTAATCCCTTGCAGGATAACTTTACTCACAGCATGGCATACGGATATACATGAGTTGATATCCTGTATATAGGGTTTTTAACAGCACCAACTTACAGTACATAGCAAGGCCAAATTTTCGTAGCATGTTACACCGTAATAACATTTCTCTATCTGCTAAATTTGTTAGTATTGGAACGAAAAGAGAATACGTATTTGTATATTGATGCAGTTGCTTCTCTCTGCATGTCAAATTTGGCTGAGATTGGTAAAATGGTATGGCATTTTTTTGCACTTTGACAATAAATGTCAAAGCCTTTCAATTCGTGCTTATTAACAATTGATTACTGTAATATTTTCTATGTAAAATTCGACTATAAAGTAGGAGAGTAGGTTGAGATCTCATACAAAAAGATTACTTTTTAATCAATGCCGTTGTTTCAAGATAACTTTTAAATTAATCGCTTACGTGAAAAATGTTGCCAGCATATAAACCGTGGGTGAAAAAAATTATGTAAAATGGAATGTTATAAATGGAAATCTCCACATTGTCAGTGTATATTAAAAAAATAATAAAAATTTAAAAATAAAAACTTTTTCGAATATAACGTGTCATTTAAACGTAACCAGGTTTCTGTATTAACTGTGTGCCTACAGGGCTGAGTTCAATTGGCTGAGGTGTAAACTGGGAACACGATGTAAGGGCGTGAGCATGAGTAATATGGAAGTGTTCACCTCACGACACTGACAAAATTACTGGGAATTAATTACGGTATTAGATATGTCTCAAAATTGGCCTGAGAATCTGACAGTACGGTATGCATAGGTCATTAACTTGTAAAGTCAGTACTTATTCAGGCCCTCCGAAAAGCACTTATTTATGCAGATTATTACGGTCTTATTCTCAAATTTATAGTGCGCAATTGCAGTGTGTTTACTAGTCACGTCGTTGTATTTGCATCAACAAACAAATGTGAGATATAAATATATAATATGTCGGTTGTAAAACAGTCCTGGGTGTAGCGGAGCCGGGTGAAACTCGCGACCTACCGAACGTGAGTCGGAGTCGCTGGTGCTCACGAACTGGGTCGAGCCTGAAGGCCCGCCACTGGCCCCGCCTCCTAGCCGCAAGATCGTGATGCCAAATTGCGAGCACGCTCATCGACCACCCTCCATCCAGTAGGTACGTCGCTGGACCAAACATGGTGTGGTATGCCCGTGAATAAAAGCTAAAAATGTTGATTGCACACTACGTGTTTGACGAAGTCAGTTCAGAAAAGCTAAGAAAGAGGGATTCTAGAGAACATGCTCCCCCAACTTTGGAATCAAATATTTTACGGAGTGATGCATAAAATCTTCTGCCTTGCTGGCCGTCTGTTAAAGACGCCGAGCAGTGTGCAGAGCTAACGGGCGTTACAAATTTATTCGAAAACTAATCACTTATCGTGAGTGATGTCTGCTTTGGACTAGCATTCAAAGAACGTTACACGCACGAATACCCATTTCAGGACTTCCGCTAATTTTTAAAGTTTTATTTCTCGTGGCTGATAATGGCAAAATATGTGTTTTCGGGGTCCTTTTTTAGACATGACAATCTTGGTTCAGAATATATTTAACGTTATATTCGAGTGCAGCATACCTTTATTTCAAATATTACTGTCATAAAATTATGAAGTCACAATGGGTGTCTCATAAAGACGATTTATCGGCGAGAAGACTGTACATCAGTTCAGTGACTAGCGCCTGTTTTGACCTCAGCTGTCCGTAATTTTTAAACTCTAAGGTGCAAAATACGTCCACCCAGGACGAAAATTAGGCGTCACAAACACTTTGTTCTGCCAAAATGTAGCTTTCAAATTTATTAGAAAGTATATACATTTTGTCTTCTTAACGTGTCGTTAATAGTGCGATCATTCCGGAGGGAACCAAAGGTCATTGAAATCAGCAACAAGAGGACATGACCTGTTGTAGGGTACCATCCCTGCATTCATCCTGCGTGATTTCGGGAAATCAAGGAAAGCCGAAATCGGCATGGCCGACCCGGGGTAGTACTCGTGGTCCTCACAACTTCGAGTAAAAACACGTACTTAAACTAAAGCAAGATGTTCTTCTCCAAACCAAATGCTCCTTGTCACCAAGTGAAGTATTTCAAGGCATTTACAAAGAGGAAAGAAAGAGTGGGGGGTCAGGAAGACGTTGGTGCAAACAATACTTTCGGCAATCCTCTTCCCCTTTGAGCTTACAACTAATAGCACCTGAAAGAAAAATTCTTTCCGTTCAAATTAATGCAAATTTAATCAAGAATTTACTTATTTAACATGTTACCCTGTTTTCCCCTTAGCTTATATTTTCGGATTACATTTCTGTGAACCGAAGTAATTCACAAAGCCTGCTATGCAGTTCTAATTGCGCATATTAAATATAATGCGATCTTTACTATCATTATTTTCTCAATGAACTCCTGCCAAAACTCTTGTAAGGGTCTGGTTTTAACACTAGTTATGCAGACCTACAGATATGAAACGTATTAGAACATTTTTTTATTCTATGTTCAGGAAAGTATTTAAAATGTAAAACGTATATAAAAAGTCTCTGAAATATATTGAAAATTAATGCAATAATTAACATAATGTTTGGAACGTGCAACATTTTGACAGTTATTGTCAAAACGTTTTTTTTTAATTTCATAACTGACAATCGATTATATATCGTATAAAAATAAAAACATCTGTTTTGGAATCTGCATCTGTCTGCCGAACACTATATTTGAATAATTCGATTACTGTATTTGAACTGAAATTTAGTTCTGTTATTAAATCCAAATAAATTAACAGTAAAAAGCTTGTTCCTTACGCACGTCACGGCGCATATGAAACTCACGTAAGAGAATATGCTGTATTGTGTTTGGAACTTGCACAAGCGTCGATTGCACTTCCCCCAACGGTGCGCTTGCCAAAATTCGGTCCGAAAATGTCGTTGTGCTGTCATAACATTACCTTTCTAAGCTAATTAAATCGTGCACATCGCTTCATTCTGGTCTAATGTAGCCACTCTGTACACAAAGTATTGCGGACGCCTACAGCGTTGGCGACATTATCGCGTACAGACAATGATTGCTCCGCTACTATTTATTAATCAAAGCGACCCTTAGATTTTACGTCGGAATTTAAAAGTCAGTTTGAAAATTAAAACTATGACATTTAAAATTGAGCTTTACTTGAAAACAATTTTATGGAATTGTTTTATATCAACTTTATAGTTGGTATAATACATGATCTTATTTTCCGCTAAATTTAATATTTTTCTACTATCAGTAGGACAATTTCTGTCATATCGGCGAGGTAAGACTTGGGTAGAATTCAAAGTATACGGTTGTTCGCTTTTCAGCTCTATTACATTATTAATTGTACAATGAGATATATGAACGTACGAAAACACACACGCATGCATAGAGTATATAGACACGTGCCAAAAGAAATACCTGTTCGCATGAGAAAATGTGCAAACAGTTGTCCATATTTACATTACACGCATTTAAACACAGGCTTTCAGGTTTCATTGTTTGCCAGCAATATGTCTGACGGAAACTATGAACGGAATATTCCCCCTCCCCTCATTTTTAACAATTATTCTATATTTTGTTAGATATGGCAATTATTCCTGTGCTATTACAGGCGAAATAACTTGTAACTGCAAAAGTATAAACTTTTTTTCAAAGTATTTTTTAGTTGAAATTAGCTCATGTATTTCAAACACAGTTTTACTGAAAGGGAGACAGTTTGTTCTTGTTGTAGTACCGAATGACTCGACTGTATTTACGAAGCATTTCTGAAGATTTTAGAAGTTCACGGACAGTACTTTCAGAAAACCCGCTTCCACAAAAAAAATATGTTTCATGTCAAGAGTTAACGTTGAGGGAAACATACGTATTTTTATTAGTGTTTAGTGCCCTTTGATAGGAACTTAAAAAGTACTGTCTGTATCGTGAACAGTCTAAAAGGCTCTAAAAAAATATATTACGCACATCAAGTCTCGCCCTAGTCGCTAGGGGCGCGCAAATCTGGCGTGCAATCTTCTCGCCGACAACTTGCCTCTATGAGACCTATACTGATAAGCCATCATGGCATCATCTTATGAAGTAATTTTAATAAAACATTTTAGAAACTCTGCGCCAAGATTTTCATCCTTAAAGTGACCAAAAACACCCATTTTCGGCTGCGTAAAAAGAAACTTTAGAGACACATGGAGGACATAATATGAGTGTACACACGTATCGTTCTTTGAGTGCTATTCATAAGCTGATAAGCTGACATACTTTACGCACGCGCTGAGCAGTTTTTGAATAACCTTGTAACGACCGAAGCTCTGTACACCACTCGATGGCCTGGCCAGGCGGCCAACTTAAGGGCGGTCAAGTAGGGAAAAATCACAGTTTTATGTTTGTATGAAATAATTTTGTTGTCGTTACTTGGGAGTAAATTTTCCTCTTACAAAAATATCCGTCGGCCAGTTTTCCTATAATGGCATTTCAAAGTCAAAATTTGCACGATTTTAGTTCTTAAAAACCGCAAAAACCAATTAACCTACCTAATGACGTGAAATATTTCACACTGAAACTACGTGTTACGAACTACTGCTGACGTATATAAAACATATTAGAAAATACTTTTGTGTAAACATACTGCTAAAAGTAACAAAAATTTCAGCATTTTTTTTTTTAATATGAAAATATTTTGTAATGGATTTTTATATACGTCGTTTATTTACACGTGGAGTTTAGTTTCAACGTGGTTTTATTTTTGTTTATATGTGTTTATTGATTTTTGCAGTTAATTAGAACGAAAAACATGCAGGTTTTGACTTTGAATTGCTACTATCGGATAACTGGCTGAGCTTTTCCTTTGAAAACACTGTCATAATACAAAATTATGACTTCTTTCCCCAATTGAACGCCTTAACGAAATGCCCAGTGTACGTACCGTGGACAGCGTATGATCGGCGTTCCTTCACGAGGGCCAGGCCAGGGCCTTTCCTGGATCAGCCGCGTCATTCTCGGGCGTATACGCGTACACCACAGCCCGGGCCTTGAAGCTCTGCCACAGTGACGCTGGCGAGTGTATCGCCTCATCTGCCGGCCGCGTGACTCCACTACGCAATACACTACCGGCATGCGCTATTGTGAGCGCACACTCGCGTCCGCCTTTATTCCCCGCTGCCCGCGAGTTACAGCAAACAACATGACGTTACACTCGGCACGTTTCACATAACTAGACCGTCACGTGACCTCTTAGACATGCCTACAGGCTGCGGCAGGTGAGCCATCAAGCATACTCCCACCCCCCCAGTATATTCTCATTCATAAGATAAACTTTTGTAGAATTACTAAAAATGATTATAGCATGGTAACCATATTGCCAGGTAAACATATAGTGTAGTCAACTGTGAAACCTAAAATAAAGTCAGTTGTGTTATATATATATATATATATATATATATATATATATATATATATATATATGTGTGTGTGTGTGTGTGTGTGTGCATGTGTTGGTGTGTGTGCATGTGTTGGTGTGTGTGTATGTGTTGGTGTGTATGTGTTGGTGTGTGTGTGTGTTTGCGTGTGGTTGTATGTACGCATTGGTATGTCTGTGTATTACACTAATTGAAATTTTTACCACAACCTTCCTAATAGAAATTTCTAGACACAGCGATGCATGACTCGATTTAGTATACTTAATTAAAAAGCGTTGTGTTGTGAGTAAATTAAAGCTAAAAAAAAGAATTAACTGGTATTTACAGTTTTTTCAAAGTCAATACAACAATTTTCTTGTATTCGTAAACAATTATGTGATTTATTATTCATTTAACATAATCAGCCTGAATCAATGCTGCGCAAAATTCGGGGTCAGAAACTGTTCCCCAGAAATATCGTACCCTGCCGAAATTTTTACTCGCTAAGTATGCACAAAGTATTTTACAGGACTGCTTCTGTTTGGTTATTTTATATTGGCTTTCGAAAACTGGTATACTTCAATAAACGATTTTGCTGTAACATTTTGAACCATTCCCTCTTAAGGTGGCTGCCTGGGAGCATGAATTTAGCGCGTTCGAGACTAGGAAGTGCGGAAGCAGTAAGAGCAACACAGCACGGTCGTCACACCTCCCCTATAGCCTCTATTTGTATGTCAGTGAACTGGCGTGCAGTCTACTCAGCGATAACACGCCTCTGAGTCAATCAATGGCGACCCTTTCATTTTACGATGTAATACTGAATATTATACACGCTTGTACGTTTTTTGTCAAGGTTTTTCATACAAAAAAAAAGGATCGCAAAAAGTACCCTGTTTCCCAGTTTTCAACGGTGATATATACTTAATGGCGGACTTTAAATTGGTATATACAATTGTAACGTTTTTGAACGATAGTCCTAAGTGGACACCACTCACGCTGGGCGAGTAGTTTTGCAATAACATTTTATGGTCAGAAGTTTTGTACATCGCTCAGCGGCCTGAACCCGGAGGTCTTCTTCAGGCTGTTAAAACTTCTAAACGTATTGTAACAACTTTGCTGTCCTGCGCGTAGCCAGGTTCGTTTATGATGGGGGGGAGGGGTTTAGATAATTAAATAAATTCATTAAATTAAAGTTTGTTTATTAATTAAATTATCTATAAACACTCTACAATAAGTATACAAGACATGCGATTCACCCTTTTGAATTAAACACTTACAAGTATTATATGCAGGTAATATCCCTAAAAGCCTAATTTACTACTCTAATGTATAAGTAATAACATCTCTCTCTCTCTCTCTCTCTCTCTCTCTCTCTCTCTCTCGCAAATCAGTCCTCCGACCACATAAGTTTCTACCTAGAAACGTCTCACACTTACTCACACCACTCGAAGAGTGTCACCGTCATCCACACATCCGTAGCTTCTCCTCGATATTCTGGTCCCGCCTCGTCCCTCGCTGCCAAGTCGGTTTCGAACACTCACCAGCTAAAACGCCACAATCACTCCCACTCTTCTCGCAGTGGGCCGGTATTTAAAGTCACCCGCGACGACGCCCAGAATATTCTCAGAGCTCACTGACCATGCTGGTTGATGTAAGCTGGATGTTCTAGATGTTGCGGTAACATTCACTTACGTCCGAGCTGAATTCTCGTCCCGGATGACTGGCAGGTGCCCGCCAATTCAGAAAGCCGGCGATGTCAACAAGGCACTCAGCCACTCAGGCCCGCGTCGATAATGGTGGAAAGGTGGAGGGAAAGGAGGTGGGGCGCAGTCCACTGCCTCGCCGCGTACTGTGCCGTCCTTAGCGCTTCCGCACTTCTGGCATCGAACGTGCAACATATGTCCATTTAAGTGGTCACCCTAATGGGCGTCTGAATAAAATCTTCCAGTGCTGCAAACGGCGACAAACTGTGCATGTAGACAATACTTGATGATTCCATTCGTACTGGTCTTGTTACCTTTAGTACTCAGCGGTGATCGTTTCCTGCAATTTTATTTGCGAATTAGTTTTTTTGTTCAAATCCGGGCGACGATTTTACAGTTACATCCATCTAAAACAAACTGTTTTTGGCAATTTCGAGAACACGGCAGCAACATCATGTTTCTAATAAACATACTGCATTTGCAAGTTATAAAAGCTTATTTTGAAGTGTGGTCGTTAATATATAAACCTAACTGAGGAAATGTTAGCAGTTTCGCGTAAAAACTAAAGGATATGACGCGCTGCAACAATTTGGGTGCTAAATACATCTCAGGTTTTCTAAGATTCGACTTAGCTCGCCATATTAGATTCTTTGATTTTTGCAGTTATTTTCACTTCTTGGGATATTTAGGATTTTCGAGTATCGACAATATTGTAACTATATTTTGTAACATAGTATAGCCATGTCTTGTCAACTTTCATGTTACCCCACAACGAGTCAAGCAATGTTTTACGGAAATACTATGGATTTTCTAGGCTTACGCTTAACGATAAGTTAATATATCTGCTGCCATGCAAGTACTGTGGTAGGCCTACAAGGTACGTAGAATGTTTTCTGTACATAAAAGTCCACATTTTTACTATTGTAAAATTTTATAAACAATAAATTCAAAGAATTTAATATTGCTGCTAAAGTCAAGCCTTAATTTCAGGACACTTCGTTAGTAAACATACTTAATTGTTTAATGTTTTACTTGATTAGAATCGTTAACGTTTCCTAGTTAGTATTGCTTAGTGAAACAGTGGGCGCATGGACATAGGACATACCTATAAATACGGCGTGAGCACAAACATCAACGACTACAACATACGTTTACAGGCATCCATGACTTTCCCAGGATTGCAACCCGCTACTCCTTCTCTCGCAGAAAGTCTTGTCCGCAATTTGAAGCGCTGATAATGACGGTCTGTCGAGCCGGTGGAATAGCGCGCCAGTCTCGCCGCCGGCTTCGAAGAAAGTTGGCCCGCGCGGTCGCTTGACCTTACCCGCTCGCCGGCGATGACGTAGGACCTAGTGCCGCGCTCGCGGACCGGCCGGTCACTTGGCCATAGTGTCTGCGGCACGTGCAGTAATTGTCAGCGAGTGTGCAACGGTCCCCAGACGTACTGTAAATATAGGGGACCGCTGCTATAGCGGCTGCAGTCTTGTCCAGCCACCAGCTGGTTGTTGATGTTTGGCCATCACAACCCGAGCACGGGAAACGATCTTTACTGAATAAACACGATTCTGTGAAGCCTTCGCACACGTTCAGTAAGCAAAGATTGTTGCATGCGTAAATTATAAGAACTCGCATGTTATTAATCAAGACTTTTGTTATAATCAACATTATAAACCAGTGACCAAGTTTGCCAAGTTTCAAAAACGTTCATGTTTATTTTACCTAAATCACCACTTTGAGCTTTCGTTGACTAGGCTCCACGTACTTATAAGCACGTGACTTATCCTTCTACGCAAGAATTTTTTTCCCTTCTATTTGTCTCTTACTGTACAATGGTGCGTTAGTATGTATTGTAATGTTTGCAGCACCGTTTAATCCTACGTCGGCAAACAAATTAATAAGATAAAGTTTCCACATTAATAATGTTGAGTTCCAATATTTTTCTTTGGATGCGTCTTGTTTGTCGTCTACGACACCGTTTTAGATTTCGCGTTTGTTTGGATAGCTTCTGGAGAGCGCATTTCTTTTCGCAGGCCGAGCCTTGCAGTTGTACTGTGGCAGATACAAACTTCTTTGAACTCGTTAACAAGCCTTGGTTGATATTAGTTATACACTGTCTACATTTATGTGGCTATGCCAATCGTTGATTACGTTCTGACAGTTATACAGCCCTGCAACTTAGGATGGCGTCTGGAATTTCCGATTTAAAAGGACGAAAAATAAATTAAGCCATTTTAAATTGCACGGTCCCAGATGTTGTGGTCTCCACCCGGGAACTTTGCGGCTACATCAAAAGCCTTTACGACTCTGGCAAATATTGCCGTCTGGGTTCGAGATTAAACAACTTTATACGCGTAATAAATACACAAAAACACAGAAAAATGAAATTGTTTAATGGCGGTACTTTAAAAACACCTGAAAACGTAACACGAGTTAATAAAGAAAAATAAATGTATGCTAGTCCTAACCTGGTTACAAAAACTGAACTCTTGGCTAACTATAGTATAGGGGCGTCCATTAACTTACAAGATTGAATTTACTGTCATTTAAAAACGCAATTAAGGTTAACATAACTAGTCAATTAATCCAAACAACAAAAAAATATAAATTCAAAAGAAATAAGAATTACAATAAAAATTATTTTAAAAAATTAACTTTCTATAGGGAAATGCTACACATTTTCCTCTTTCGTAACAGCCCCCGCGTCTCCCTGGTCTACCAGCACCTGTTTCCATGTTAGGAACATTCTCTGCGTTTGACCACGGTGATGCTATCGTATCAACTGTTCAGTCCCCTTCTGCAATACCTTACCATGGTCACAGACTAAATATTCTGTGCCATGGTTTTGAGAGCAATTTAAATTCTATGCCAGCGAGGTCAGAAGCGCGACTTATCCTTGTATGCATTGTTTGTTTTCGCTCTACTTTGGTAGATTTTCTTGTTCGGTGTTTACGAAGTGTAATCTGCCTTAAACGCAGTCGCCGATCGTATACTTTGTCAGGGTCATTCAACTTGCAGTCCGCTGGACTCTTAAGACTTGTCCACGAACTAGACATTTTGTGGTACAAGTGTTACGTAATATTTAGGAACAGGAACATTTCGAGAATTCAATGACACGCGTGCTAAAATCCATCGTACAATGCGTACTCATGCTCTGTCTATTCGTTCATTGTCTGCTGTTCCACTGAGTTAAAGGTAGTGGACGATGGTCGAGACTTGGGTAGGCATAGGATAGTTTAATCAAACATGCAAGTCATTAAATTAACGAAATTTTCTTGTCCTTAGTAATAATAAAGTTCAATTATTAACTGGGTGTATACTGTGGTTATCTTTGTATTAAACTACTGTTAATGTTATCCAAGTAGTGAAACTAACAGTAGAGTATACACAAGAATTCAAACAAATAGACAGTGTGGGTAACCTAGCATTATAATTTTCTCGAGGTGGGAAAACAAGTTGACTATCACGAACAATTATGGTTGGGTTCTTTCCTGCTGTCATAAATAATATACGTGGTAAATACAACAAAACATTTGCACACAAAACTCTTTGTAATAGCGTCTAAAAGCAGTAAAAATTTTACCGCGAGTAACACGTAACTGATTGAGCACTGAGGAAGCTTGATTTCACTCACAATTCATATTATGTATCGATGAAGCTGGGAAAACCCATTCCAGCACGCTTTCCCTATAACACGAAAAATCCATGTAATGCCGTTGACCTCATGTGTTTACACAACTCCACATGTTTCATTATTTTCCATTGCTGGCCGATACGGAGTTTTTAATATCTTGGCCATCGCTTCGTTTTCTGGCGGTACAGATATTCGAGGCGTCGCCTTCTGTTCGCCAGTTTACGAGTTTGAATCCTGAGTCAGTAACAAATAATAACTAAGTTTTCAAATGTTAAGGGCACCGCCTAACAGCGTGTAAGAGGCTCAGAAGTAACGGAGCTACAAGGGCAATCTTGTAGACCACATCAAATGCCACATCGCCTCAACGAACCAAGCACTGAACTATCGTGCAAGATTCCCGCAGATTCATTTTTACTATATGAGACATTAAGTGGTAACCATATAATTTTGATGAAGGAAAGTCCAGTATAGTTCAGTACACATTTCCAACTTAGTTGTACATACATCCGGTTAGTACATTTTGAAGTACGGCAGTCTGAAATGGCTGGGCATATATCTATTTTTAATGAGTATGGTGTCTTAACTATGACATTTCATCCTTGTCAGAAGTGTGTTTTCATTTCGTACAATGGCACAATGGGAACATGGGGAATAGTTTCGTAAAAAAACGTATTTACAAACACACTGCAGCGCATTTTAAGCGTTTGGTGTGCGGCGCTCTTAAGTTCAGGCGCTTCCATTTTCTCGATTAGGCTACCACTATATAGATAACCCATTAAATTTCTGCAGCAACTAGTAAAATTCTCTGTCACGAAAATTGATTTTTATATTTTCTCCTACATGCAGTGGCACGACTTCACGCTAATCTATGGGGTTTTATATAGATAATGTCATCATGCAACAATCAAGCAAGAATATGCCGAAATTTAGTGTGTCAAACCATTCTTATATCAATTTAAAAAAATTACGTGAAATTAACGATTTGAAATTCACTACACCTCAACTACTACAAATTTTATTTTGCTTAATATGCCACAGAAATAAAGAAAGTGTAAACAGAGTATCAAATATGTCTTGTTCACGTGTCCAGAAGCTGTCCAAACAAACGCGAAATCTAAAACGGTGCCGTAGAAACTGGCAAAGTCAAGTGACACATCGTGATCTGCGGCTACGGCGCTGAATTGACGTACGCTGTTTTCGCTTCGTTAATCTTACTATGCGGCTTTTGGCTGTATTCACGTAATTATCTTATATTAAATGTTAAGGGCGTCGTCTACCTGCTCGTTACGGGCTCAGGAGTGACGGAGCCAACGAGCTATGTAGTTAACATAGAGGGGCGGAAACGCTTCCAACGTGAAGCCCAATTGAACGGCTGTTTTGACCCCACAAAAAATTGCGAACAGCAGTGTGGCCAACATTATGTTAACAATCCGTCATTATGTTCGCATAAAATCCGTTACTCTATAGCTCCACTATATTCCCGCTAAACACAGGAAAAAATGACAATAATTATTGTAATATATTATAATGTAATAAAGTTTAAATTAGCATAATCGCTCTCGTCTCTCGACCGGAAATAAGAGTCCGCCATTTAATCTAGAGTTCAATTAGGCTTCACCTCAGAGCCTTGGAGATTGCTGTTTCCGCCCCTCTATGTTTACTATACAGGGTGAGGATGCTAACTGTTTAAAGCTCCCCGCAGTGACACTGGGGACTCCGAGACAAGTGATTCGACATAGGACATGTAGGGTCTAAACGGGCGGGAAAGGCCCGAAAATTCGCCTTCAAGTTTCCATGACGCCACATTAGTCATTTGACACGTTAACTTACAAGCAATTCCTTGTTAGGAAAGTGACTGTTGTCTTAATGAGTTATTGCGCCCATTATGTACATTATTAGGACTGATTTATTAAAAAGATGTACTTTGTACCGGTGATTCCTTGTTTAAAATATCATAACAATGTCCCCGTAAGCTTCATGATAGAGAACAATTGATACAAACTTGTCCGCAAAAGTGCACACCGAGCCAACAGCTCGTCTTTGCTAACAACTTTATCGAACATGCATAAAACAAATACAAACTAATGGGGCTGTAAACAAAAAATGTAGAGCACAGCTAAAACAAAATTAAAATAAATTATGCAGCAAAGAGTTACAAAGAAATAACAGTTGAAGTAAGTTAAAATTGCAAAAAGTAACGTTGACAACAAATTGTCACACTGGGACACGAACCTCGGACCGCAAGTTTACAAGGTTCTGACGCAGACACTGAGCCACAGAGACAGGTTGGATCGAAGGAACTCCTTTGAATACTCGTTCATACGCGCCTGATGCGGACACACCGGATGTGACGTCATGGAAACTTGAAGGCGAATTTTCGGGCCTTTCCCGTCCGTTTGGACCCTACATGTCCTATGTCGAATCACTTGTCTCGGAGTCCCCAGTGTCACTGCGGGGAGCTTTAAACAGTTAGCATCCTCATCCTGTATAGCTCGTTGGACGGAGTTATATGGACGACTTTGAAGCGCGCATCAAATGCCGCGTTGCCACAACGAGCCAAGCACTAAACTAACGTGCGAGATTTGCGTCGAACCAGTTTTACTATGGGACTTTAAGAGGGCGTGGTACGTAACTCAACGCTAAAAGCATTAATCTATAAGTGTAGGTTTCTTGAAGCCAATTTGCGAAAAATAAACTATAGCAATCCTAGACCATAGTTTTAGCCAACGTTTCAAGCAAAATTGTTTCTAGTGTTACGAACTTCAGGGACATAATCTTAATTTATTGAATTTTCAGTTTTTTAGTCATAACATTTATACAAATTGTATTAATTTCTCTTCGACTAAGCATAGGATAAATTCTTGGTGAACTACTTGACATAAATAATAATTGAATCTTTCATTAATTTATCATGCAGAATCATTGTCATAGACTTCTCGAAAGTTAACCAATAATTCCCTTGCAATGGTTCTGCATGACAAATTAATGAAGTATTCCAGTTCTATTTGTGTCAAGCCTTATACTAAGAATACATCATATGATTTGTCAAAGATAAAATTATGATAATAATATTAGAATAAATGTTATGGCTAAAAAAACTGAAAATGCAATAAATTTGTCTAACACTCCCATTTAAATGTCATCCAGTGTTCCTGTCCCACGTGACTGCCCACGTACTTTTCATTCGTGTTGACTGCGACATCATGTAACCGTAGAACACGTGTAACGTTTTGTGTCCCGCGCATAACCACTTCTCCATGCGCGTCGTGCCGGTTGCATGCCATGAAGGGGCATGCCGCTGTTTCCAGTCGATCGTCGGCACGACTTAGCAGTAATCCCGGTTAGTCTAAGCTGCGTGTAAAGAGCTCTCGTGATCTCACGTTGTGAAAGTCAGTGATGTAAAATTTATTTCTGAACGTCGCAGCATAAATCGCGTTGAACGAATGTTGGTCGTTTTGAAAATATTTTAGCAAGGTGTATTTTCTTGATGCTTGCTATCATTAACCTCATTTTTTTAGCTTCCGAATATTTACAATGACAATTTGTCCAAGTTTAAATTGTTTGTAGATGCAGAGACTGTGTATATAACAGTTTTAAAATGATCGTGTGTATATTTTTTATTTATTTATAACTATAATTGTGTTGATCAAGGTTTCCATATCCACTAAAAAACAAGGTTAAACCAGGGGAAATTGATTCTTCCCAATGTTCAGGCAGGTCGAGACGTTCCATGCGTGGCGTGGGAGAGGGGTAGTAAAATAATGTTTACAATTTATTGCGTTCCTGTTTTAAAATATCTACTAGATATATCTAATCCATGTAAAGAGTGGCGTTAACCGTCATAGGCGTGCCTATAGAGTGGGCCATGGCTTATCTAGTGCTTGTTATTGTTCTTATTTCGCTGTTTTAAGGTAAGTCCAACTATTCTTTGAAAAACGCTGAGTGAATTGTACCCAGAATAACAAAAAATAATAATTTACTGCACTTTTCTTCCTTCCTCATATAATTAAATAGTGTGCTATATACTCATGGGAATAAAAAATCTGGTAGAAATACTGAAAGATTTTTGAAGTGGGAATTATTTTCAAGTAAACTTATATCATAGTTTTTACTTTATAAATATGTGTGCAATTTTCGCCCAGTGTCGTGTCTAGGTTTACCATATGACTGAATCGTCTCCTGACTGTTAGGTGCACCGAGAGGCTACGTACTGCGTGTCATGTATTGTAATGGCTCGATGCGACACGTCACGCCGTCTGCCCTGCTGACGCCTGCCGTCGTCTCACCCCGTCGCCCCTTCCTCTGTTTCAGGTGTGAGGGCCGCGCGCGCTGGTTGGCCAGGGAGGCGATACCCTGCGTGGAGAGGAGCGACGCCCCCCACGCGGCCGTGACCTTGGAAAGGAGCTGGTGGTCGATCGATCGCGCCAGTGCAGTGCAGCGGCTGATCCCGGCGGCGACGGGCAGGAGGCTGTGGGACACCGCCGCGCCGGCGAAGAAATCAAGCTACCTTGAGCCATGTTCCCCGATGAGGAGTAGGATCAGACGACGTGCACCTCCCCTGGTACTCGAGGAACCACGGCGTACATGACCCCGATCAAGTAGCGACGAGATCCCAGGAAGGTCGAAGAGGTCGCGGAAGGACAGAGACCCAGTGCTCGCCTAGCCACGGTGATGTCGTCGCGGGAGGCGGGTAAAGGCGGTTGCTGCCTGCAGCAATCCACGTCGTCGTCCATGGAGACGGTGGAAGCGGCGGAGGTGGCGAAGGGACCGGTACTCGAGAGGGACTGCACACGACAGGAGCTGCTGCAGCATCAGAACAACAACAAGGTCTTCTCCTTCCCCAAGAAGAGCTCCGTGGATCTCGAGTTCCACGGCATCACTTACAGTGCCCGTGTCTTCTCCAAGCAGAAGTTGCGAGTCGGTGAGTTCTTGCCTCATAGTTGTCATTACTTTAATCCTTTTGAACACGTATAATCAGCAACTATAGGTACTATTTATCTTCTGGATTAGCCCGACCAAGTGATACATGAATAAAAGTCCCGGTTTCGATTTTCAAGGGTGCAACAAGGAGGGTATAACCCCCCCTCTTTTTCTCTGAATCTTGAAACAGAGACAAACCTTAAACAGTATACATACGGTAATTTAACGTCATCTTTATTTAGTAATATAATAAATTACTTAAAATCATTTTACGAAAGAGAAACTCTCTATTGTCCAAAATGGTGACCTTTGTACCTCCTTAAAGATGGAAATTGTAAAAGCTGTTATTACGTTTTGTCCCTTTTGGAAACTTGAGTAGTTGTGCTCCTGATGCCAGTCCAACATCCAAAGTTCAATCGTAATAAGCCATGGCCATTTTCTGTCCTTAAGTTTCTGAGCCACTAGTGAGTCTCGCCTCTATAATGTCCTCGCTGTTGAATAGAAGATAAATCATTCACCCAACTGTACACTGCATACCTACGTTAGGGGCAAAACGCCCTCCCTTTATTCCGTGCTTACAATCCAAACCAATGTAGCCGTTGTAAGCTGCATACGCTGAAAACGTGAATCAATTATTTGAGGCTGTTTAGTATATTTCCTTTGTACAGCAAAATGTGTGCACATAGTGCATATCAGTTGTCAGCAAGCTGCAAGCTGTTCTGTGACACGATAAAGAGAGAATGTCCACCTCAGCAACTTGGAGACCCGGGCTCGATTCCTGGTGGAATCGCTTCCGATTTTAACATGCGGGAAACGTTGCGGACGTTTCAGTTGGTCGGTGAGTTTTTTCGGGATGCTCTCATTTCCTTCGGTCTCGCATTCCGTCATTACTCCATAATACCTCATACCACTCTCGCCAGTGCTCGATACCCGAAGTCAAGTGTCTCATTAAGTTTACTGCGTTGTGTGTGTGATGCAAAAAATTCTATGGAGTGCTAAGACTGCCGTCGACCGTCGTATATAGGCAGCATTACCTCTACGCCAAAGTCACTCAATTAGCGTTCAGACGAGTATGGTAGAAGTATGAACCTTAAAGTCGCCGCCTACCCGCGCGTGAGAGGCTCAAAAAAGACGGAGACATAAGATCTACCTCGAAGCGCGCGTCAAATACCGCGTCGTCTCAACGATCCAAGCGCTTAACTAGTGTGCAAGATTCCCGCCGAACGGTTTTTACTGTGGGACATTAAGCGGTGACCATAAAATTTTATTGGTGGAAAGTTTGCAACTAAGTTCAGTGCAGGTCGCAGTCTGAGTTTCACATACATCCGGTTAGAGTATTTTGAAGTACGGAAGTCTGAAAAGGTCGTTTTTAGCCATGTTGGAGGGCTTAGATACAGTGTTTTAGTAAGCGTGGCGTCTTATCAATGAGGTTCCGACCTTGTCTGAAGTTTGTTTTCTTTTCGTACGTTGGTACAATGGGCACACGTGGAATATTTTCGCAGATAAAAAAAAAATAGTTTACGAACAAACTGCGACGCGTTTGAAACGTAGAGTGTGAACTGGCGTGCGGTCTTGTCGCCCCTGTGAGTTATTCATTGGTGACCCTATTAATTGATGGCGCCTATGCCTTTAAGTGGTACTGTGTTCGATTACCAGACCCGGCTGGGTATATAAATTTGTGTTCGTCCAGTTTGATTACTAACTTTTTCCTTGTATCTAATTGTCTGAACGCAATTCGGGTCGCATAAACTAGCTTTGTCATTAAAAGGTGTAATGTCTGACACAGTGGTGAGGTGACTGAGCCTAACGTTCTGTCAATCATTTTAGTTTTAAGAAAAATTAAAACAGTAGCCAGAAGAGTTGCCTCTCACCACGGAGATCTAGGTTCGACTCCCGACGGGGTCGCTCCTGGTTTACAACTCTTGCATTCCTCGCATCATTCTCGCCAGGACTCAAGACCTCGACGTTAAGAAAATTGTATACCGGTTTCAAATTTAAACTTTTGACGTGTGGTAACAGCGGAGCGACAAGAGCCAGAGTATCGTAACACGCTTGATGAGAAACATATTTCCTCTGATCCCAACGCGCCAAACTGGCGTGCATGGTTTTCGTTCTACGCCGTTTCCTATGGGACTTAAAGAGGCGTCCTTAAACTTTTTTCTTAGGATAGTCTAAAGTAAAGGCTAACGCATGCATATCGTTTTGAATTTCACGGATTCAGGTGGTATTTTTGGAGTTACAACACTAGCCTAAAGCAGCCGCTTTGTTTAAAAAACCATTTTGACAGATTCCAAAATCATGTTTCTAACAAGCTTGCTGAATTTTTACAGTTATAGAAGCATAGTTTCACGTGTGTGTTCTTTTCGTACACAAACACAATAGGAATAAGTTAAGCTAAGCTGTTTCGCGTAAAAAAAAAAAAAAGAATACGCGTGACATGGTGCAACGATGACCATGCGCCATGTACGCACATTCATAATGTGTGTGTGTTTATATATATATATATATATATATATATATATATATATATATATATATATTAATATATTAATATATGTGTGTGTGTGTGTGTGTATGAATATAACTTCAGTATGCACACTTAAAAAACAGGATTTCCAGAAATTTTGCATATGTATTCATTATTGTTAAATTAAATGGAACTATGTTCCTGCCGTGCCTCCAGTGACATATTTGCTCATCTCAGTGCGGCCAAGTTACAATATGATACTTCAGACTGTTTTTCCAATACCCTGAAAACTGTGGTAAAATAAGTATTTTCATGTCGAAAACATCTACTTGGAGTTTCTCCCTAGAACTTTATCCCTGTAACAAAATTTTTCTCTTCTCAATGAAGAAATTTTTTTTCGTCCGGAAGCGATATCGTGATAGGTGCATAAGCCACATGAAAAGTAAGTGAACATAGTAATATATATCGCTGCTTGCGCCAGGGCTCCAAGGTAGGCAGCATCCTTCAACGTCTTTATCGAACTCGGTAGTGGGTGTTTCATAAAGCCAAAAATTAGAAACTAACAGCCTGGAATACGTAGAATGGATTTCACTGTGTCATGTTATATAAGTTAGGATGAAACACAACTCTATCGGCATTGTACCAGCTCCACTGCAGTACTCACGCGTTTATATCTCAAAGATATGAATTTGGCAATGAACCAAAATACTAAGTGATAAAATCGCTGGTGATGAGGCAACAAAGTCAAGGTTACGCTTTTTATTTATTTTGTCTCCCGCGAACTATCTCTCTCTTTCTCTCTTTCTCTTTCTCTCTCTCTCTCACTCTCTCTCTCTCACACTCACTCACAGTAATTTTCTTCTGTCCCACACCATGCTGATTATTGTAAATTGTTAGGAGTTAGTAGACGCTAGCTTTTTTCATACGTTCGAGGCACGGAAACGGGAATGGCTATAAGTCGAATATAACACGCCCGTCAAACACCTCGTCGCCTCTAGGCGCGGAGTACTAACCTAGTGCGCAGTGTTTCGTTGAAAACGTTATTAAATGGGACTTCAGGCGATGACCCTATTATTTTATTTGCGGAAAGTATGAGGTAAAGTCCAATGCAGGTTTCTATGATTTAGTTTTCCGATTAAGGTTGATGTTTTCTCAGCTACAGCAACGTGGAAGAGTCATTTTTAGCACTTTTGTTTTTAATTAGTGGTCGGCATTTCTAAAATCATAGGGACACATTTTGAAGTGTGTCTTATATACATAGATAAACTCATTGGAAACATTTTTAATAGTTATACAAGAAAAATTACTTTCTGTACCACGCTACAAAACTGTCTCACACGCTTGGTCCACTTACTCTTTAAGGGTACAGACTGACGCGAGAAAATTAAATACAGTACATCTAAATCGCAGTAGTAACTTTTATTCTGGTGAAACTATATGCTCAGGAATTCAACAGAAATGTTAAATATTCCTGGAAACGCGAGAAAACGAATAAATTACTACATAAAACTATTTGTCAAAACTTCAACGGCAGTTGTATTAAAACAATTCAGTACACAGGAAAAGCATACCGAGACAAGTTAACAGGGAGAATCCTCCCTCAGTAGTACAGTTTCTGCTCGTGCCATGTGCAGTGGTGGGTCGTGGCTCATTGCCAGACAGGGTTGCAGTTGTCGAGAACTGTACACTGCGGTACGCTAGTTGACGCTGTAGCTGCTGACACGCTGGTCTGCAAAGACACATGACTCAAAACTGGCTGAATTGTTTCGTAGTGATTCCCGTGTATAACACTTAATAAAAAAACAATTTGCAAGAATCAATCTCATTTGTACGATTGGTACCAGCATAGTTACAACTAGTGTCCTCTCGTATTGAGAGTGCGTGGTAGATAAATAAACGCCGAAAACTTCAATTGATATCTACGCTTCTTTCGAAGCCAATATGGATAAAATACTCTATGACAATCCTAGATAATGGTATTTGCACACTTTACAAGTAAATATTTATCCAGAATTACTAATTTGTTACGCGTGATCTCTTGCGCCGCAATTAATAACACGAGGTTCCGGCGTCAGAGATTGTGCCTCAGAAGTTCGTAACACTGGAAACAATTTTGTTTAAAACTTTGGCTAAAACTATTGTCTAGGATTGCTATTGTTTAATTTTCGCAAATTGGCTTCAAGAAACGTACAGTTTTAGATTCATGCTTTTAGCGTTGAATTATGTACCACGCCCTCTTAAGTTGCAACTGTTAAATTTATGTAGGGAATTTAATTTGCGTAAAACTTAAGGTTCACCACTAAGTATATTTGGGCTCAGACGCCGGCGAAAAGACTTCGCCAACTGAACACCTTGCAGCCACAGACCTTGAGGCAAGGGATGATTGCACACGTTCCCAGTCGTAATGTGCGCAAAGTTATTGTAGGCCTACTATTTTAGCAGTAGAAGAGTGTCGAAATTTGTTTGGCTAATGCACTTAAAACATAATATAACAGTGTCTTATCAGCCCACATTCCCTGTTCTGTTATCTTCTTATTTAAAAGAACGTTTTTCTAAATATTTCTCTTGAGTAAGAATTACTTACTAACTAATTTTTAAGGGCGTGATTATTTTCGGTTCTTTTTGCGTTTAAAGAGTGCGTGGTAGATAAATAAACGCTGAAAACATTAATTAATTTCTACGTTTTTTTCGAAGCCGATATGGATAAAATATTCAATGACGATCCTACATTATGGTATTTGCCAACTTTATGAGTAAATACTTATCCGGAATTACTGTTACGCGTGATGTCTTGCGCCGCAGTTAAATGCACGAGGTTCCGGCGTCAGAGATTGTGCCTCAGAAGTTCGTAACACTGGAAACAATTTTGTTTAAAACGTTGGCTAAAACTATTGTCTATGATTGCTATTGTTTAATTTTCGCAAATTGGCTTCAAGAAACCAACAGTTACAGATTAATGCTTTTAGCGTTAAATTATGTACCACGCCCTCTTAAGAATTTAATTTTTGTTTACGCTTCAAACAATTTTTTCCCTGAGTTGATGAAGTTCATATTGGGGTAGAGAACATTTATTAATATTATTGAAAATTTTAATGTTGTAACTTAATTTAGTTAAGAAATTAAAACTAATTAACTATATATAAACATATTAATTTATCCTCAAATCGAAAACATACAAATTAACAATTTATGTTCAGATCAGAGATATAAACAGAATGTTTTAAGTACTAATAACAATGTTTTTTTTTTCATATTACACCAGCCCTGTGATCCAATGTGTGCTGTATTACAAAGACTATACGCTTTGAGCACGTGGTAGTAGTGTTCGAAAGGTCTAGATGTATTGCTAGATAATTCGTACTTTGCCTCTTGTACGCTTCTGGCTTGTTGTGTATTGCAATTGCTTAAAACCGGATACTTTAGAAAACTGCACACAACGCAACTGTTAGTAATGACTAGGGACAGGAATAAAAGATTTTTGCCCCACTTTGTTTCAGTGTCTTACGTGCACACCTGCAGCTCAACTTCATGGCTATTGACAAGAGTATTTTTGTGCAGAGTCGTTATTCATTTGACTGTGCCAATCAATAAACGGATAACTGCCACACATCACGTCTGTGATTTGCGGGTTTAACCTCAATACGCTGGGTGTTACGGCATCCAATCACTGACCACAAAGCCGAAATGCAGGTTCGCACGTAAAGCAAAACAAGTTGCAGCAACAATCTTGTCGTGAAATTTTCTATCTATAGTAATGACCACGACACACCTTGCATCACCTGTAATGATGCCCCATTTCCTTAGGTTGTCCTTGACCTTCCCACTCCTGAACATAGTCTGTTCAGGACTTTTACAATAGCCATCTTCTAGCGTGACTTGGCGGTAACTGCTCAGCTTCTGACATCCATCCGCGGGGGAGCAGTCTTCTTCCACGGATTCAGCCTTTCCTTCTCTGGTGAGACGGCAAGCACCTCAGATGTCCTCAGGAATATCTTCCGTGGTATCAGCCGTTGCCGAGAAGGAATATATCCATGCAGTGGATGGTCACTGCCCTGTTCCACTCCAAATGTCTTCTTGCTGGCAGCCACCTCCCAACGTACACAGGGTGGTGATATTCCGTATAAACGCATAGTTCATATTAACATCAAAGACAATTGTTAAAACTGTATTTTTAAGTTTTCAAATTATCGAGTACTCACTGGTAAGGACTACTTTCCGATTGCCATTAATTCGATGTTTATATTGTGATAAATATCCGTATTTATTCGTACCTATTCCAGCCTCCACAGTAGTCCCATCACAGTCATACCACAGTCCACGCCCTCTCCAGCATTTCAACAGTTGCACTCATCTCTCCGATCATCGAGGCTAGTCTATGGCGGCTACTGCCTCGTCGCCTGTCGCCAGAACTACCACCTGTCACACTTCCAATTCAGATCCATCCCGCTGTTATTGTAGACTGCACTATCGCTTGCTGGATGCTTCTTCTCACTGCCAGTGACATAGATAAAGAGGAATGTCTTGATGGTTCCAGTTGTCGACTTGCTTCCTAGACCTTCTGATAGAGCCTTGTGCTACCTGACAACTGTCTGGTGTAACAGTGACGCATATTTATCACTCCTTCACCACCGTGTGGTCCAGATAGTCATAAGCTCTCGGCCCGGAGTACAATATTGTGAAATATAGTGCTGCTTTGGTGAGGAGAACTTGAACACATGATCGGCCTTGTAACAGTTACTAACCGAAACTGATAGTAGGAGTACTTTCAAAACCAAATATTAACCATAATCTATAATGAAAGCTATTCAAGTGTTATCTGACTTTTTTTCGCTAATTTATCCATCTGTATCCTCCGCGCTCAGTATTATTATGAATTAAGGAAAGTCAGCTGCAGTCAGTCCAAGCTCTCCGATGACAAAAGTAGGCCTAGCTGAAGTCACAGATCTCATGGACCAATAAAATACTATCGGTGACAGCACGGACAACTCGAACTAACGCATCGCCGTAAGTGTAAACTGTCCAAGACTTAAACTTATGCACATGTAGTAAGCGTATTTTTTAGTTTTACATTATGTTCCAGGCAGCTGTAAAGTCAGTTTAAAAACTCTTCTCTGTGGCTTAAAAAAAAACTGCATATTAGTGATACAAGGTAATAGAAGTTATCTTTGAATCTAAAAAAAATTCACACATATTTTGAAATAGCTTTTCTCGCAAGGTTTTGGATATCATCAATAATAACCACAGCGTTTGACTTTATGTGTGTGTGTGTATATATATATATATATATATATATATATATATATATATATATATATATATATATAAAATTGTGTGTGTGTATGTGTGTGTTGGTGTGTGTGTATAATTTTATAACAAGGAAGATTTTATTAATTTTTGTTAAGTCTTCACTTTAAAAATTGCACTCTTTCATGGGAAATGCTTGGAAAATAGCTGGCAAAGAAATTATTTACAGTACTAGAAATGATTTTCTTGTAAGAATCCAAAAATATGTTTATAACATTACGCGGTATAACCTTCTCGCAAAAGTTGAAAGTGCAAATTTAGATTCTGATCCGAAAAATGAACTTAGTTGTAGACCTACAGTATTTGTTGAGCAAAAAATATCATACTTATTATATAATTTTGGGGAATACCATAAGTGTGCTGGCCGGGGTTCGGACATACGTCCATGCGCTAGTTAAGTGGGCTTCGTGATCGGCTGTGTTAGTGTATATGAGGCAAACAGTCGCTGGAGTGCTAACTGGCCTATTGTCTAGTGACACGCTTATATGTAAACAGCTGTAAACCCGGAATAACACTGAAATACGTGTTAATACACCGCCAAACACCGAAATTGAATTTTTATCATTAAATAAAATGGAGTCACACAAAACTATATATTTGTTTAAAAATATAATTTTAATGTACTGACTGAAGGAAATACATATAGCACGAAAATAATTTTCACTGGAAAAATTTGAAATTCCAAAAACAGATTGGGCCTACAATGTTTATTTTTTGTTAAGTTCGTCAGTCTGTTATTTTTTAAAATGTTTGTTCTTAATAACACAGATTTTTAGTTACGTCTTACCGTTTAACCCGGATATCTTTGTTGTTGTTTTTGTTGTTGTTGTGGGAATTAAACAATGTCCATATAATGTTATTCGTGTCGTGAAGACCAACGTATTTTTCTATATTTTGTTCTACGAATATAGTTGGTTTTTCCAAATACGGCAGTTTGATAAAGCACATGTTAGCCATTTTGAGCGACACTAAAATCATGTTTCTAATAATCGTGTTGATATTTGAAACTTATGGGTAGGGACACCTAATTTTTGCTAAAAGAATTTTCTACCAACTTGTTTCAATGTTTTGCGTTACATCTTCAGCTCTGCTTCATGGCTGATGGCATCGTGTGAGGCGAGGTATTCTTATTTGGCTGTGCCATTGAGAATGAAATTATTGAGACACCACGCGTCTGTATTGCGAATAGTATCCCAAGACGCCGACAGTTAGAAACAAACAATCAAAAATACATGAAAAAGAGCTGCAGATGTGCACGTAAGGCACTGAAACAAGCTGGGACAAAATTATTTTCGCGAAAATCATGTCTGCGCTTAGGCCTGAAAAATTCGTGGTTTCCTTCGGACACAAGGCAGACTGAATGCAACGGTAAGTTCGTGTAATTTTCGCAATTTGTTCTTGACTTATTTGACACATCCTGAACGTCCCTAAGCCAATAATAAACAAACAACTATACGCAGGACCAATCATGTGATATCACAGTGTTAGCGAGCAGCCAATGAGCTGCTGTTATTCTTGGAGTCTAGTCGTGAGGTCAGTCAGATCGCGAAATTTTCCAGAGTTTACTTATAGGTAGAGACGTGCTAATGTTTGCGACAGGCTATATTCAGTGAGCTCACAGTAAAATAAACGTCCTAAAATATTTAGGAAATAATTTACCTAAACGCGGTATGGGACAGTTACCACACATCCACCTTGTAAATATGCAAACGTTTACACTTGTTACAACACAAGTCTGGTAACTGTAGTAAACATTTGAGTGTTTTGTAACAAAGTTTAGGATTGCTATCATAGAAGTCTGAGAAACTTTTCTACCCTACTTACTTTCTTAGCGCTCCTATACGCACTTGTGGCACATTTACAAACTATGTTTAGAGTGTAGTCTCCCGAACACACTCCGTGACGTAATTGGTTCCAGGACTTCGTATCTGTGTGTGCGCACATTACTGGATAGTGGGTATTTAACATTTGACCCTACATTATTGTTTGATAAATTCCTCAATGTGCTAACGATACTGCCGACCAACAGCAGAATAAGTCATATTGAGCACACAGTTACTTGTGGTCCAGTCTGCCGTCGGTCAATAAGGCGAAACTTGTTAGGTCACTACTTACAGGGGCTTATTTTGAAATGTGTTCTATTTTGTATGTGAACAAATTGTACGATCATCAATAGTTTCGTCAAAAAGGAATAATTGTTACTAGCTACAACAGATTTCAAGCGTAGGCAGGGGAGTCCAATACAGGAAGGAGGCCTGCTTTGGCAAAAGAACAAACACATAAAATATATGAAACACGAAAACTGAACACAACGATGAGATGAAACAAAACACAGTAGTTTTCCAGACACGAATATAAAACAAAAGGACAAAATAGAAAATATGTAACAAAAATTCAACACAGCGATGAGACAAAATAAACACGCAAACAGATAAGCGACGTTAAGGAAATTCTTTTGGGAAGACTTAATACCACTCACTCTCGGACCCTGTGTGTCTTTGCCTGAAGACGGGACTTTCTCTAATTATTTATTAATTTATTTTGAAGCATTGCTTTTCTTGAAATGTAGCTAACAGTTTTGGACGTTGCATTATGAGTTCTAATAAAATTGTAGTTCTTAATGAACTCTATCAAATTTTTATTTACCTAATTATTAATTGTGACTATAGCTGAGCCTCGCGTAAGTATTTTTATAAATATTATATCGTAGTAGTGCCCAATAATAAGAGTTGCTTAGACATGTAACGCGTACTTTTTACACAAATTCATTTAATTTCAGGTGAATATGCACCAGCGGCTGCGATAATTTCCGATACACCTGTGTTTTAAGTTGACTGCAAAGGTTTCCTAAGTTTGTTAAGAAAGAAAATCTTCGTAACTTAAGAAAAAAATAACATTACAATGAATATATCAGTTATATATTTACAAAGGTTTTCACAAAAAAATATTTTTCGTTAAATTCAATTTACGTTAATAGTTTTAGTTAGCAGATTTTTGTGACGTTCTCACTTGTTTGTATTGGTCAAGTTTTAGTGTTAATTTCGTCTCTTGTCGAGATGTAAGTCTATTATACCAGTGAGAACACGTTACGGTAATGAGTGACAAATTATAATTTATGTCTGAATTAAGTCGTGTTTTAATTCGCAGACAGACTGTGCTACATTACGCAAATGGAGACCTCGTTTAGTCGAGAGTGAAACGCAGCTGCAACACGTAAGATTAAAAGCCACAGTGCATCTCGTTCATTGGCTAACATAAGCACGAACTGACACTGACTGACGGCGAGAGGAAAATAATCACTTGTTCTACCTTCCAATTTCGCAATTATTTTCACGCTGGCTGCCGCTAGAACGAAAGCTTTTCACAATCAAGGCGCGTGGCGCAGCGCAGCTGAGTGGCCATTGCAATGGCTTTCCTTCTCATAATTATGTTTAAGGCCTTGATGATATTCTTTATCATAAACTGTGGTCAGCGGTGGTGTAGTGGTTAGATCACTAGCCTCCCACACTTGAGATCCGGGTTTGAATCCTGGAAGCATCGTTCCAAATTTTTGGAAATCAGAAACGTGACAGGCGTTACCTTTGTTCGGCGAGTTTTCTCGGGGTGCTTCTGTTTCTCCCGTCCTTGCATTCCGCCGTCGCTACATAACAAAAACCTTAAAAAATAAAACAAAACATTTATGTATAATTATTTACTAACTTTATATTTATAATTTTTACTTTCAGCCCTTATAAATTGCAACATCATATAAAAAAACTATTTTTAAAGATTATGATTTATCGCGGGAAAACTTGACTGTTTGCTGGGTTTCAACGTACGTTCAGCTTAACAAAAGATTACTGTCTTTCGATTGTAGATACTTGTAGCTGTTACCCTATTTGTACGAGCCAATAAGAATCACTCTATTGTAATATTCAATGCCTGTTATTGGTCTGCAGACAGCTACGTTGTGTTAGACTTGTATTACCCAATAATACATGTTGAATAAATCTGCAGTGTTTTCAAGGGTATGTTAGCACAAAAAAATTTCCGCGATGTACCATCATCTCTAACTATTTCCTAATTGTATATAATATTGTTTGCATAACGTACTGAAAACACTCACCTCAAGGTACACTTTTATACACCAGAAGCTGAAACTGTCACTTTCAGTTATAAATGTGTAATAGCATCTAGATTGGTTACGTGCCTACACTATTTTTGAAATGGAACTAATTTAGCTGTAGAGAACTGAGTGCTGAAACAGGTGGGTCAAGGGTCCCGGGTTCGATTCCCGGCCGGCGAAGTGAAATTCAATGTTACCTCCCCGGGTCTAGGACTGGGTGCTGCGTCTTGTCCTCGCCCCTGCGGAAGACAATGGCGAACTACCGCATTATCAGCAGCGCCTAATTGCCTTAGGTGTTTCCCTCCCCCTTCCCCATGGGACTACTTTAGCTTACACATAATTGGAAATGGCTATTGTGTATACGCGTTCTCTAGGAATTTTACTCGTAAATTAACATGCATGCATCCACATATACAAACAGACACGCGATATTGTAATCCTACATTTTCTTAGGAAAAGTAGGCAAAAAATACACGTAGTACTGTAAATTAGCATTCGCCCACTGGCGCCTTGTTGTTTGAACAGTAATGTGCAAATATTGACACCGGCAGTTGTTGCTGAAGTGGTCAGCCCGATGTGTACACGACTTAGTAATCACACATGTCGCCTCGCTATACACACACGATCCAACATAACGGTCACGCTCACACACTCTCCGGTGTTTAGGTCACGCTTTCATGGTGCCTGCACATACACGGCTGTGAAATTACAACGAACTAATATGTTGGCCACGAGTGTTTTGTTTTTTATATAAAAATAATGCGTCCATGCAGGAAGCAACCTATATCAATTCCTTTCGCTACGTGAGTGGACTTTACGTCTCGTCGAAAGCGAAGTCGTTTGAGACGATAAACAACCAAACACAAATGCGGAAACTGATATGAATCAGCCATGGCCTTTCTTACGGGACAATTCCAGCGTTCTCCTGAGCCTTTTTGGGAAACAATGAAAACCTTAAATCAGGATGGCTGGAGCCGGAAATCGAACTCGGATCCTCCCGAACATGAGTTCAATGTGTTATCGTGGCACCATTTCGCTCGATCCTCTTCGCTACATCTGCAAAATAGCTTAACCATAGTTAGCAGGCAGTATGTGTGCCGTCCGGTTACAAGTCGACCTTTTCAATGCTAACCAATCGACATCGTTTATCCCATTTTTATATATTATGATAAACGCATGTTACTCGGTGGCCCATATGATATTTGTTGCAATAGACCTAAATATTAAGAAAATTGTATATATTTTTTGTTTCAAGTTCCGTAAATTGTAATAATTTCCCGTTTATATCATAACTGAACAGTTAATAACATCTTTATTATTTACCTTTTTCATTTTATATAATTAATGGCCTATCTATATAGTTTAACATTCTGTTCTCCATGTGGTCCTCAACCTTATACTCCAACATACTCGCGACTATCAACTTCATTATATCTGGGCAGCCCAGTTCTGTACACGTATGTACACAGTGATAGTACGGAGCAGACATGGCCATGGCTTGGAACAGTTGAACCAGCCACAGACGCTGCATGTTCAGAGACTGAATTACGGGAAGTCATTAATATCGCAAAGGACTAACACTAATACAGTCAGCACCTTTCTGTGACTTGAGCTATACATACAAATATTTTAAGAGGAAAAATTTTCCTTTCCATCTGTTGGAAAGTCTCTCTGCAGGTACCCTTAATACACTTATAATTACAGTATAGTCGATTGTGTTATGTGTTGCTTAGCAAAATTAATAATAATAATCAGTGCTGTATACATTAATGAACATATTTAATTTATCTGTATGATAGCCTGTATTTCGACCCTGCTATTAGCTGTTGTTACTGATCCACCATAATCTTTCTATTAGTAAATATCATGAATTTTCTCGGAAAATATTTTTTTACCGACTTGTTTCAATGGCTAATGTGCATTTATCTGCAGCTCTGTATCATGGTCAGTGATTGGGTGTTTTTACTCTCAGCGTCTTGTGCTATGTTATTAGAGACATGCGAAATTCCCGTTATATCTTGCCACCAGACTGGACTCCAAATGGTTATATACTCGTCCAACTTCCCCCATAGGCAAACAATGCCTTGGTCTGCCGGATAAAATGCATCTGACCAATAATTAAAAGTTGCAGGTTTGAGTGAGCAACCTGCTTTAAGCGACCACACACGTAGCTGACATTACATAGAGGCTACAACCAGTGTCATCTCATACTGTAATAATGTATGTATAGGACTGTAAAGTCTAGTCTCTTATAAAATGAATACGCGAATTTTGCAAGTCACTATCTATTATCAAACCATAGACGTGTGCTGCCGCAGCAACCTTATCCTAATTAGCACAGTCAAACAGGAGACGTCTCTGTATAAATACACACTACCATATGATAAAGCATAGCTACAGATGTGCACGTAAGGCACTGAAACAAAATAGTTCAAAATTCTTCTCACCACAAAATTGTGACTTTATCTGTAAGTACAACCGCGATTTTGAGGTTAAAAGATTTTTGCACCATTTATATTCAATGATTTATGTGTACAGCTGAAGTTTTGCTTCATGGTCAGTGATTGGAAGTTTTAACTCTCGCTTCTCTCGCGATTCTACAGGCAAATCAAACTATCGTTCATGAAACTGCAATATGTCGTATCCCACAATACTGGAGTTTCTTTTCTTAAAAACATTAGCGGAGAAAAAGCATTCTGATATGCTTCAAAATAAACCCAGATTAGTCCTTGCGGGTGGATATGACATTTTACTGAAAGTATAAAAATAGACATTATGCCTTTATATAGCGAAGAGTTAATTTAAGTTAAAATAAGGGTTATGAAATATGGCTGTTTCATGGACACTATGATGCCACAATAACCTTATTCTTAATGGTGCAGTCAAATGGTATACGTGTCTGAGCAAAGACACGCTGCCAATAACCATGAAGCAAAGTTGCCGACGGCACGTAAGGCATTGAAGCAAAATGATGCAATTATCTTTTCGATACAAACTCGTGACTTCGTCACAATAAGTTATCGATGTCCAGACATAAACGGGAAATATTTAGCAAGGGAGTAAGTGTAACGGTAACAAGAGGGATTTAATCATTAACTAGACACTTGGACATGCAGCGGTGTGAACCAGCCTACTTCGGCTGCCGGCTTTCGCCCATGAGTTTGTCGGTCTAGATCCTAGCATCGAGGTATGTAATTTGTTGCGGACTGAATGTAGGTAGCGGCATGTGTTCCAAGTGGCTGTGCTAATTCTGCCGCTAGCTTCAACTGTTTCCAACACACGCGAGCGACGGTTCTACCCAGGCGACGTACGTCGGTGTTGTATTAAGTAATGTAGTGTTAATGAGAGATTTTGGTCAGCGCTCAACATCAAGGTCTTTAGCGCTACATAGGGGTGACATGATGTATGGAGCGTCTCCGGAATGAATTGGCGGGAGAAAAGGAAGATCCCCGAGAAACCCGCCGTCGAGCGGCGTAGTCCGGCACGATTCCCACGTGCGAAATTCCGGGGACCGACCCGGCCGGGAATCGACCCCGAACCGCGGCCCCAGTAATAAGTTGTTTAGTATAGTTCGAGTGTAACGATTTCAAATGTTTCGTGTTCAGCGAAAGCTCCGTTACTTACGAAAAGGTGAATACTAAACGACCAAACATGCCGAGATTTTTTGTAAACTAAATCGGGTCACGCCTCCTAAAGTGCCAATTGGAACACGGTCGAAAATAACGCCACAATTGCTTCGGTAAGTTTCTCTCGAATGTTCAGACACTAACAGTATACAGGGCTCAGTTACATGCCTTGTAAAGAAGTCACAATGCCTGCATAAGTTTCAGGCGTTACAAAAACATACTATTTTCTCGAGAACGGCTAACTCTAGCAATTTTCGACAAGACGATATTTTTTTATTAATCGTATGTGCCTGTCTAATAGTCTGTAGAAGAACATGAATTACAGGGAAAGATTCAGAAGTTAGAAGCAGAAAAAAAGTGCCGTGCCCCATTTGAACAATGATGGGCCTGTGATATTGCCAAACTAAATTTTTGAGAATGAAGTAAAGTCATTTATAGACCCTGTACAAAGTTTCGTTATTTAAAATTAAGTAGTATAGAAATTTTAACTAAGGTGTAATTAGAAAGACTATATAACCAGGGTAGTATTACTCTCACAAATTTCACTTTAGGGACGATTAGAAAACACATTTTCGACATGGTTTTTTGTGAGCTACCATCACACGAAATTAACACCTGACTCACACTGCACATGTTGAGAGTGCCTAATATGGTAACATATATACATTCAGGAATTCATTAGTTCGACGATCTTAACCATCTGCAGTGGGTAAATAGGTTTTTTTTTTTTTTGTGATTTTACAAAGTACGATTGTAGAAAACTCGTTAAGTCGGTCGCTTATATTGAGCTTAACCCGTGTCAGAGGGATGAGAATAAGGTAGTAAAGACAATTCTGACACATGTAGGCTTCCTTTGATTTTAAGTGGTGACCGTACACATTTACTGGATTCGACAACAAGGCAGGTTCGTTTGTATCCAGTTGTTACATTTCGAAATATAGCAGTAAAAACAAAAGTACGTATTTTATTATGTCGGAGGGCTTCAAAACAGTATTTCGAGCATGCGTTCAGGTTTGTAAGTGCCATTCCGTATTCGTCTAGAAGGTGTTTTCTTTTCGGCGATTAACGTTATTAATTTTTGGAACTAGGATAAGCGGTTAAAAAAACTTCAAACACGTTGCATCGCACTTGCAGGGTCAAGTAGGCACAGCCGCCTAAAATATTATTGGTGTAATACCATAGTAAATTTTCCAACCCCTTATCGTAGAATACGTAAAGAATATTATTTGAACAGGAAAGTGATGCAGATGTACTCACTTCGAATGGTTCAAATTAACACGTACAAATAAAATATTTCACGTGTTCCGCTGTAAAAAATTCAAAGTATTTTAGACAATACATCTAGTGGTTATAGCCTAATTTATTGGTTTGTGGACATAAGCCTATGCTCGTGTTTTGTTGATCAAACCTGTGTTAAATGACAAAGTACGAAAACGAACAAGGAAAAACAAATATAAAACACACAAAAATAGACAAAAAGCAATCCCAGCGAACTTCATCCGCATCTTGGTGTTCCGACCAGCTGTGTCTCAGCCTGAAGACGGGGATAGATAGCAATCCTCGAAACGTTGCAATTTTTCGTTGGTTTTAACTTGAGTTGTGTTGTCTATTATCTTTTGTTCGTTGTCCACTGTTCACTGTTATTGTCTATTTCCATTTTTTTTTTTTTTTCATATTGGGAATCTGGTTCTATGCTTGTGTCTGTCTTTTGTGTCTGGGTATTGTGTCGACGATATTCGACTGAATTCTCTCTTTAGAATTCTTTGTTGTCTAATATTATATATAAAAATAACCTGACTGAATTCCTTTGGGATTGATTTTGTGTATGTTTTTTACATCGGTTTTTTCTTGTTCGATTTCGTACTTTGTCATTCAACACAGGTTTGATAAGCAAAACATGAGCAATGGCGTATGTCCACAAACCAATAAATTATAATTGTAAACTCCCATTCGAACAAATATTTAAAAAAATTCAAATCTAGTGGTCTTCAACGCAAGGGTTCGTGACCCTGGTCCCAAACTGATGCAACGTCTTCACGCGGGCTTTTCATCTTCTGTGCCTGTAGATGCTCTTTATTGGCCCTAATTGTGAGTAAATGGAACTAATGGTCAGCATTGCGTGACTCTTAAGCCGGCCTCACACGGTACACAATCCCGTAGCAATTTTCGTACTAGTTCGTGTTAGCATTTCTACTTCCATGTGAACCACATTCCAGCACACTCTCAAGGAGTCTGTCTTTTACCGTAGCAGTTTTTATACCCAAAAAATTACCGAGGAACGTAATAGAAATAATATATTTTTATGTTTGCATTTTTGCTTCTTTTCAACCCATAAATCTCTAGGACCAATCACAGCCGCTTTGTGTTGGTCACATTACCCTAAAATGTCACAACTGATTCTGTTCCAAATGGTGTCGACATCACAAATTAACGTGTGTTAGCTAAACTTAATTCATTCCGAAACATTGCTGGGCTACCATAACCGTATATTTTATATCGTTTATGCAGCCGAGGTCTCGTCCACTATTTCCGTTACGTTTGTCATTCTTTTTCACTGAAACCGACCCCACTTTCATTGAAATAGAGGTTAAGTGTAACTCCTTTAGGTATCGTGTGAATAAGTACACGGAAGAACGAACCGTTTATTGTATGAAAATTGCTAATGGATATGATATGCCCAATGTTATACCCATGTGTATACCAGAAGGTAATATAAGTTAGGCATCGTGTGAGGCGGGCTTTGTCTTCGTCCAGCTACCAACGCACATCTCGCTGTCCTAAGAGCTGCGAGCCAGCCCTGTGGATCGATGTATCGACCTGAGGTCGCGTCTGATGCAACTGTCTTTTTACGGCTTCTCTGTCCCTGGCCAACTTCCGACTTCACCTCCGCAACTTACTGAGCCAAATGCTTTCGATTGCTATGTACATTAGTGTTATACGCTCTGCAAATTATTACTAGAAAAATTCTCACTGGTGGCGTTATGGGGAAGTGTAACCGGGATATCTATCTTATGTACAGAGTAAGTCAGAAGAAATTGATCTTCAATTTCATTTTATTGGACTTAACTTCTCGTCGTTATAGCGAAGTCATTAGATTGTGATCTTTGAAAGATGTGCAATGGGAGTGAATTACTGGGTGTAGTTTTCTTGGGCGTAGGCCCTACTCCATTGCGATGCAGATGTATGTCAAAGAAAATTACAGAGAGTTTATAAACATAATTAGCGAAGTATGTTCAGTCAACAAAATTAATACACAACATAAAATTCCTTTAATGTAATCGGGCCAAATACAAGGACAACCAAATAAGAAAACTAGGGGAAAAAATCAAAAAATCCAGGCACCATCAAAACAGACAATACAGGAAGGAGGCCTGCTTTGGCAAAAGAACGAACACATGAAATATATGAAACACGAAAACTGAATACAACGATGAGATGAAACAAAACACAGTAGTTTTCCAGACACGAATATAAAACAAAAGGACAAATAGAAAATATGTAACACAAATTCAACACAGCGATGAGACGAAATAAACACACAAACAGAGAAGCGACGTTAAGGAAATTCTTTTGGGAAGACTTAATACCACTCACTCTCGGACCCTGTGTTTCTTTGCCTGAAGACGGGACTTTCTGTAATTACAAAGCAATGTGTTTATTTTGAAGCATTGATTTTCTTGAAATGTAGCTAACAGTTTTGGACGTAGCATTATGAGCTCTAATCAAATTGTTGTTCTTAATGAACTCTATCAAATTTGTATTTACTAAATTATTAATTGTGACTATAGCTGAACCTCGCCGTAAGTATTTAATTTTAAAAAACTGTAATTTCGTTCAGTATTTTTCATTTCTGAGGCTTCTGTATACGTAAACGTAAATAATTATGAGTAAAAGAATTATAATTACCACTGAAACCTTGTCTCTCGGTCTCCTTTATTTGTAAGGACCTCTCGTAATTTTCTCTGGTTATCTGAACCGTAACTTTCCTACCGCCTGTGTTTTATCTATGAAATACAGTTGACCGGAGTTGATTTGCTTGAACGCTTCCTTATTGTGAGAGGAATTTTGTACTTGAATCTAGGATAAGGCACTGTGTTTATACCATTTGATGGCTAAGCTATGGTCAGTACTTTTTTTATATTTTATGTATCGTGTAGCATGCTGACAATTAAAAAATTGTTTATAAATGTCGTTTTGAACCTATTTTTAACGTAGGTATTTGTTCTCATTATTATTTGATGACAGGCTCCTACTTTATAGTTTCATTTGTGATCATTACATATTTTTTCACTGGCAAGGGGACTTCATGACTTTATATGTGTATGGCCACTCCGAATATGATTGGTAGGGACGCTAATAAATAGTTTTCGTTACAGCAAAGTTGTTTTGTAGTTGCTTACGTATTAAACATATTTATTCTTTGCAGTAACCAACTTTTAGTTGTCTGCAAAGAAAGTGTTTTTAGAGTACATTGAGAATGATTTTGGTCCCGAGCTTGGGGCCTCTAGGCATCTCGCATCTACCTGGTGTGCCTAGGATGAAGTTCGGCATTACTCTAGTGTCGCAGCTGACTCCGATTAAAGTAGGCCAACCCTACCATCAGGCGTAAACAAAACGCGGATTATCGTTCACCCCGTTAGTGTTTTTAGAATAAAATGCATACATCTGCATAAAACGAACGAGAAGTTCACACGGACTGAAATACGTGTGCATAATAAACTTTTCAATATATATTGATGTTAAACGTGGAGTGAACCTAGACCGATCACTATGTACAGACATATTATAACCAAGCAACGAATTACATTGGAAATAACTCTCAAATATCAAAGGTGAGGGTAAAGGGTTCTACAGACCATTAACACCGATGATGAAGGTGAAGTGAGGTCACAGAATAAATAAGAAGCATTACTTGTTCTGAGGTATGCTGAAGGGAGAATGCAACCTCCACGCCCGAGTCGGGATTCAAGACCATGACATCTCGCACCGTCGCACCGTATACCGACACCTAGCCTACTAGGCTACGAATGCCTGCTCAAATAAGAAGAGGCAATAATTTTTTAATGGTTTGTTTACATTAATTTTAATTTCTCAGAAGTTAAACAATATAACAGTGCTAGCCCAAGAGAATTCTTACATCCTGTATAACCTAATTAGCGAGTCGGTATGGCGAACACTTTGTCTACGTACAGTTTGGTTTGACAGGTTTTTATGTAAATGTTTTAATCTAGATTCTTCACTCTAGTCCATTCGATTCGACGCCCCATTTATGTATAACCGAGCGTGGTGGAGCAGTGGTAACACAACCGCCTCTTTTTCCGGCTCCGGCGATCCTCACTTCGATTTTCCAGGTTTTAAGGAATCATTCCAGGCGAGTACTGGGATGGATTCTTAAACAGGCCTTAGCCGATCCCTGTCCCTTTTCCCTTGTGTATCTCAACGAAGGAACGTAAAGCATCCAAACAAATAAGAATAAAATAAATATTTAAATCCGGTCAGAGCAGTAAAATTTCAATCAGGATTCTTCAGTACACTCCTCACGAATGTAGTATTTTTCTGTTGTTTTTCTTATTTTATTTTATTGCCAACCTAAACGAAGGAGACTGTTACATTTAACGCTGACCGTAATAATAATACATACCGAGAGTTCGTCAGGCGGCGTAGATAGCATTGTCGTGTGTACTTACAATGTGCACTGTTATCAGCGCTTACAGCAAGACGCTCTTACTTTGTTACGTCACTTGTGCTCGGAGGAAGTTGCGCGTACTTCAGGATGGGCACAGTTGTGAAGAATAGCGGATAGCGGAGCTCGCGTAGGGAAATCCTTTTCCGTTTGTCTTTTCTTCTGTTTTTTTTTTCAGGTGCACCGCCCCTTGTTTTTCTTCGCCGTATTGCGAGACAGAACTCATGATTAGTAAGGGGAGGGACGAGGGCAAGGACTCCACTTACGTAACATAATTGTTTCCAAGCTGGTGTTTGTAGTAAGGATAGACAACGAGCCGGACTATAAATTCACGAAGTATAATTAGAGTGAGTAATTTTTGATGAAAGGAATTTTTGCAACAGTATTTCTTTCAGTTCCTTGCGTGCACATCTGCAGCTCTGATTAATGATCACTGGAAGAATGTATTATTGCAGAGGCATCGCTCATTTACTGTGCCAATCAGAACAAAAGGTTATTGAGACACCACTCGTCTGTGATTTGCAAGCAAAACCCCGAGACGCTGATAGTTAGAAAAATCAAATCAACATCTACGAATCAGAGCGGCAGATGTGCGCATACGGCATTGAAAAAAAAATTGTTGCAAAATTCTCTTCACAAAAAAATTACTGGCTCTAAAGATAATCTATGTGTTAAGATAAAATATGCTGTCGGTATAAATCGATACAGATTAAAAAGAAAAAAAAAGTTTATGAATTATCTATAATATAAAAATGAATCGCAAAATGTGTTGGTAAGCGCATAACTCAACAACGCCTATACCAATTTGGCCAATTCTTTTTTTTTTTTTTCTTTTAATGTTCGTTGAAGTTCAAAGATGGTTTTTACGGCGAGAAAAATTCGAATAATTGCCGGAATTAAAACCCTAAAACCAGTAGAGTCAATTTGAGCTTTATTGCTATTGTTGTTTAAACAATGTAGGTATGTTCCTGTGGTCGAGGCCTTAAGCATTCACTCAGGTATTGTATAGTATAAAGTTTGGGGTGTGTGAGGGGTGGGGTTACGGGTTCGTATCCCGTGCAAGATTTTGCGATGGGAATTACTATGACATCATACAAGCGTATTGCGCGCGCTCTTTACACTGTTATTGAGTACGCTAGCTGTTAAATACCGGGCAGCTGTTTTGCGGTGGAAGCCGCAGCCGGGCAGCTGTTTTATAGAGAAATAAAGATGAATTAAAAAAGTACGCTTAGCGCAGTGGACTGGACAAATCTGTTTGTATTTGATGTTCTAAAGATAAACAGTGAATATAGTATAATATAGAATATAGTATCACCATCAATTAACACGTAACTAAAAGTTAGTTACTCTTTTCTATAGTACACGCGGGCGAAGCCGCAACGGGACAGCTAGTATAAAATACAATTATGTCGATATCGGTTGATTTTGTCTCAGTATTGTTGAATTTAAATATGAAATTACACGGAACTATATTGCGTAATTTTGCTGCCAACCACAAAAGCAGTAAGGCAACTAGAGTTAATGTTGAATTATATGTAGTAATGGCTAGTGATATATTTCACAGGTTAAATTTTTAGTGCTCACTTTATCCCGAATGACCTATATAATGCCGTAATAATTTAGGTTACAGAGGTTGCGAGACAAACCTCGTTGAGGTATGATTTTGTAATGAATTTTTTCTGCCTGTTTCGATGAGTATGAGTAGAGAGGATGATAATATCGCGGGAAAACTTGATTGATTGCTGGGTTTCAACGCACGTCCAGTTTACCAGAAGATGACTGGCTTTCGCTTTTATGTGGAGCTGTTGCCCTATTTGTCTGATCCAATAAGAATCCCGCTGTTGTAATAATTGATGCCTTTTATTGGTTAGCAGACAGCTACGTTGTGTCAGACGTACATTACCTAATCATATGTGTTGAAATTAACTACAGCGTTTTGAAGGGTGTATGAGACTAGGGACCATTGATTATTTCGAAAAGAATTGTGCACAATTTTGTTTTAATGTCTTACGTTAATGCCTGCAGTTCTGCTTCGTGGTCAGATCAACTCTCAGTGTCATGGAGCTCTGCCCGCTAATGACAGACATGTGGTGTCGCAGTAACCTTGTTCTGATTGGTCCAGTCAAAACTCACGCCTCTACACTAAGTTACGCTGCCAATAGCTACGAAGTAGGCCTGGAGACATGCTCGTAAGGCACTGAAACAAAGTGGTGCGAAAATCAGAGGGTCCTAGTAAGGACCTAAGAAATTCGCGTATTCACTACTTGTAGGCTAGCCTCCGAGAATATCTGTGTACTCAAGCAGACATCAGCTGTTCATTAGTTGCTCGCTGACATAGTTGTACCACGTGATTGGGTTTGCATGTACATAGTAGCTTCTTTATTATTGGCTCAGCGCTCTTCAGGAGGTGTCAGATAAGTTAATGATAGAGATGATGGAATATCGCGAAAATGTTTTGTGCCAACATGCCCTTGAAAACACTGTAGTTAATTCCAACACATATGCTTGGGTGATGTACGTCCGACACGACGTGGCTGCCTGCAGACAAATAACAGGCATAAAATATTACAATATCGGGATTCTTATTGGCTCAGTTAAATAGGGCAACAGCTCTACGCACAAGCGAAAGCCAGTAATATTCTGGTAAGCTGAACGTGGTTTGAAACCCAGAAAAAAAGTCAAGTTTTCCCGCGATAAACCATCTTCAACGGGAATTTTTTATGTACCTGTCGGAGAGTAACTGCTGGAAAATTATAAGCTGCATACATACCTACGTACATACATACATACATACATACATACATACATACATACATACATACGTACGTACGTACATACGTACATACATACATACAGGTCAGCAAACACTTTTGTTTGTGTTTTATAAACTTAGAACTCACAGCAGTTGTTAACTGGGCTTTACCAAGGATACGAAAGCAATCTTGCTATTCTGAAAAAAAAAAAAAAAAAAAAAATATATATATATATATATACACGTGTTACAGGTGAACGGTCGGGTGGCCATTTCTGAAAAGAATGCATTTCTTGTGGTCCATTGTATATTATTCTGCAAAAAAATTGTTCTTTTTCTGACCTTATAAGTTATAACGAATCCCCGTGTGCATCGATAATGTGACACTATTAATTCCTTAAAAATGCGGATAAGACGCTGAGACTCCTAATATTTGGCCTGATTGTCAAGGAATTAATGGTCACCTAGGAAAATGTTATAAATTTGTAATATTTTAGCTCGTGGTGCTACATTTCCCAGTTGTTTATAATAAAAAAAACACCCCAGTACGCAAGAAACAGCCGAAACTTTTAAAACTGGCATTGCCACACAGATAACTTGTTTGAAGTTCGCAGGTTAAACGCAATATAAAACACGTAGGAGGCCGTGGGACATAAATAAACGCAAAAATTGATGGTTGATATAAACTAAAATAAGGCTTGTATAGAGCCGTCATAGATAGCCAACTTGTGTGAAAATGTTGGAGCCGGCCCAGGTGGATATGTAGTTTAACACCCACGTCATGGAACATCGTAACCGACACCAGGAGTGTAAATTTGACGTTTACTATCCAGCTACGTGCCATGTTTCCCTAAAAGGACACTCGTAACGATGACAAAGGACGTTCTGTCACAGGCAACAATGTGACTGGGACGAAGTTAGAAAATATTTTATGTTTTCTGTCCTTGCGTTTCAAGAAGTTAACTCCCCAGCTCTTCAAAATATGGCTGAATCACAATCATTAAAAACCGGAAATGGACAGAACTCAGTGCGTGAGCCGTGAAGTGAGTAGTCTACTTTTGAAAAAAAAATTTCATTTTCAGCCATTTTGTTAGACAGTTTCATTGTTACTTCTCGTGCATTAGCTTGTGTTACCTTGCCCTTTGTAAAGGCGTACTGATACTTTGACACGTGGGTGAAAAGAGTGAGTTCATAGCCCCGTATATTTAGGGACTGCTGTTTTGAATGTTAAGTCTTGCTGAAATACATTTTTACACCTCAATTTTACTGTTATGTTTTATATCATCCTTAAGACCATATTCCACAATTTATTTTTCTCATCCGAACGAGGTTACAGTAGTTTAATGTAACCAAACAATGACCGTTTTCGTATTACGTAGTTAGCGTTGAAATTCACTTTAATGGAGCATAGGCTACATTGCAGTGTGTATAATTAACTTAACCAAGCGTATCTTTTTTACATTGCATTATCACACACTATACATAAAATTTATAAAATTAGTTTGCCTATAAATATACGACTACTTTCAAGTAAGTACTGGCAATTTTATATCACCAGTTATACGCCATAAATAAGCCAGTAACACATTTGCAACAATATTTTCACTATACCAACAGAATACCATTTAATTTTTTTCCATAAATAACAGAAACCTTAACTGTTGAGGAAAAAATTGATTTGGCTACTTGTATAAATTATAACGCCGACTTGCGCACCAGGTTTTTTGTCTGTCTGTATAGTTTTTAACAATATTATGCAGCACCCAACACATAAGTAATGACTTTAAAATTGTTTTAAATGAAAAACACTCGCACGAACATTCTAATCGCCGCATTAATTTCAAGAGTGTTATTGTTTAACGGGAATGAAATATTGCATTTAGTCATTAATGACTGTCACCAGCGGTCAGAAAAGTGAACTTTTTCGTGGAACAGATTATATCAGGATGAACGATTTTTGTAAAAACTTGAAAAATAGGAAAAATGCAGGAAAATCGCACACTAAGAAAAGTCATACGATTTGTTTATATGCACAGTTAAATATTCGTCAAGCTGTATTTTAGGTGAATATAGGGTCAAAATTCAGTCCAGCATCGCTTCTTAATTTGAGTAATTTCCAAACATCAAAGCCTATGTTCATAGTTTGTACATCCTGCCGAAGGAAATCTTCCTCAAGATTTAATGGAGAAGTTCATTAACGTAACCATTCTAGAAAATACTCATACTGTATTCAAGCTGTGAAAAATGTGGATAACTGTATGGAATCTAGTGTTACGGAGATCTATATAAAGAAGTTCTGTCTAGAGACAAATATTTGTCTAAAAAGATTGCCGGGATCTTAGCAAAAGGAGCTCTCTCAAGTACATATTTGTTCAAACATTTACTTGTCATGTTTTGGGAAAAAATATTGACAAAGCCAGAACGATCCAAAACTGACTTCAAAACATTCGTTGGAATACTTTTGGCAAACCATCATCCATCCGTTTGGTCGCTTTGCATCTCACGCTGACAAGACATTATTTTTCGAAATTTCAACGGAGCAGATATCGACTCGGCAGTTTTTATAGCCAACATTTCAACGGCTTAGAAGAATAGAAAGTAGCGTGGCAAGTAGTTAAAATATTCCTCGTGCTCTTCCATGAAAGGTGATTTCGCCATTATTTAGGAAATGTTATTGAAAAATCTGAGTATGTGATAGCATACAAGATGCGGATGATGAGAACGGCGTTGTCGTAGATCGAGACATGCTTCGTTATGTTAGTGGCAGAAGGGCTAAACAAAAAGAAATATTTGCAGAGCGGAAGCTTGTACAAACATAATTGTAGAAGCTGAGCTGGTATGATAAATAAGAGATTAAGAGAAAGGCTGAAGAATTGCAAAGTGAGTTGGAAGGAAAAATAAAATAACCAAAAATTGAGAAAAAAATAAAATACAGTAAAAATTGGAGAGTTTGAATCTTTCAGTGAAGAAAAAAATAATATTTTAATGACGATAAGTGCTGTTAACATTTACTTTATTTGTAAACGTTCTCATGTAACAATCTTGTATGTCGTGTTCTGCCAAATTTAATGCAGTGAAATTTGTAATAACATCGGAAAAATACATTGAAGGAAAACAGTTGTAGGTTACCAGTGGTCATTCTGTATATGTCTAATGAGTAGGGACTCTGAATTTTCGCGAAAAGATTTTTTCTCCAACTTGTTTCTTCAACGCCTTGCAGTTCTGCTTCATAGTCAGTGGCTGCTTGCTTGAGCTCTCTCGCGTCTTGGTAGTCTACCTGCATGTCTCAGACATGTGCTGGTCCGCTATAACCGTGTTCGGATTGGCACAGTCAAATAAGTGACTTGTTTGCACAATAACCACAAGGTAGAACTGCAGATCTGGACGTAAGGCAATGAAACAAGCTGATGCAGAAATATTTTCGCAGAAATACGGGCTCCTTACCGTAAGTATTGTATGATATCTGCTGCGAGCCATTCTTGAATCTTCTTACCGCTGTGCAGCAGAATAAGGGCAACCGGTTTTACTAGATACATACTTCATAAGAGAGTTTCTTTTGAGTCGGCGTCAGACTCGGGCATCACGGTTGGTGGTGCGGAGAGAGTCTTCAGTAAGGTCGAAGAGGACGGACGTGGTGTTGTGTTAGGCCCCCGGAAGTAGGACACTTGTGAAGCTATCATTTTGCTTCAAGACAGGTTTCAGGCTGATGTACAGTACGAGAGTGACTAGTTTCCATTAACATTATTTCATTTTGTTTATTTTTACCTGGTGGGGAAAGCTTGGTAATAGTCATCACCTTCAAGCCGGCTCCTACAGCACGTATTTTTATATTCTCTCATGCGCCACGTAGACTCTTGTCACATTAACATGGACCATAAACATACAAGCCGTAATCATGTTTAAGTGCTCGCCCAACTGAAAACTGAAAGAAAAAAATAAATTGTCACGCATATTAAGAGATGGTGAGCGAATTCGTGTCAACTCAAATGGAGTCAATAGATTTTGGTCAGCTCGTAACAGCAAGGTTTTCAGCGCTGGTGATGGGTGATATGAGATAATGGAGCAGTGCCGGAATGAACAGGGGCGGGAAACGGGAGATCCCCAAGAAAACCCACCGACGAACGACAACGTCCGGCACAGTTCCTACATCCGAAAATCGGGGTCGACACCGCCGGAAATCTAGCTAGTGGGATGCGAGCGCCCTAACCACTGTGCTGACTGCGACCGTCCTTTTACTTAACTGGAGTCATTTTATATAGTTGCGTGCCTGTTCACAGCTCACCGTAAACCTCTCTACTCCGCACTACTTAACTAGCTTCGTCATAGCGTTAACTTACAGTTGATGTCTAAACAAAAGACATTTTCCAATTGTAAATTGACTACTCAAATAAATTAAAATAAAATCGTAGACTACAAAAAATATTCTAAAAATATCGTTTTTATTCTCAAATGATAAGATTACTTTGTTTGGTCACGTGGTAGACGTCGACGGTAGTGTTTGTCTAAATGTACATTTTTATTTATTATAAATCCGCAATAAGTTACGACCAATCTGTTGTATGTTCTATCATTTTATTAAACGCGATATATTTTTTTAAACATTTTTGTGTATATTTTATGTAATTGTTTGTTGCAATGTTACACCTGAAGCGTGATTAGATTACAGCAATTATGGTGGGCTTTATGAATTAAGTAGCACATTGTTTTCAGGTTTAAGTATTGCACGTTGTGACGTTAAGTCTTTAAGAAATATGTATTTTTTATTATTTTCTCATTTCTAATTGATTTTAGATTGCGCTTAATACGTGTTTGAGTGCCGTTTGATCGATTACATTCCGTAACTGCGAAACGTAAGCATCCTGCTTATTCATAAGTTACTAAGTGGTTTTCTGTATTCACTTCTTTATTAATGTACAGGCCAATGTTCAAACATCCACTACTCGGGGGACGGGGAGAGTCGGTCCCCGGATTTTCGCATGTGAGAATCGTGCCGGACGATGCCGTTCATCGGCGGGTTTTCTTTTCTCGAGGATCTCCCGTTTCCCACTCCTTTTCATTCCGGTGCTGTTCCATTATCACCTTATGTCACCCTTCACTAGCGCTAAAGACTTCGATTTTAAGCGCTGACCAAAATCTCTCACTCATTCCACTAGACGAGTGACAAATTGTATGTGACAATAAACGAACACAAACAGCCGGGGGCAGACAGCTCTGGCAAATTACTGAAGAAAAGTGCAAGGACAGTGTTGCAGTGGTGATGTTGGTTTGAAAATGACTTCGTCCATTTTGAAAAAAATGTGCGCTTAATACACACATGGGTGCCGTGATAAAGACATTTTGTGGATTCACTTGGTAGTAGCCTAGATTTCTCAGTCTTATACACGTACTGGCCATATCCATTGGCTTTCAACTGTACAAGCGTGATATACCCACATATAAGATCATAGTCAGAGGTGCGTCAAACCAATTGTCGTCCAAACACACAAGTGGTATTGAAGTATACGTTATTGACGGTCAACCTGGCCTAAAATTAATTCGCTAAATATTCATGCTTCTAATTCTGATGTAGTGGTCACTCGCTCCCACAACGGCGATCTGCATTCCATTCCCGGTAGGAGTCGCTTCTGATTTTCGCATTGTGAAAAATGTCGTGCAAATCTTCTTTCGAAGGCAGGTTTTAGCGAGGTACTCCCGTTTCCCCCACACTTGTTTTCCACCTCTGCTCCACCATTAACTCACTAATTTCTCGAGAGGTCCGAGACTCAATTCCCGGCTCCGGCCATCCTGATTTTGGTTTGCCATGGTTTCCCGAAATAGCTTAATATGAAGGCTGGGATGGTTCCTTAACAAAGACCATGGCCGATTCCTTCCCTATTTGTTGTCCTTGTGTTAAGTAGTGTCTCCGCCTATAATGACCGAGAAGTAAAGCCCACTTTACCTGCCCTAACTAAATTCTCTCCATGTCATCATCGTATTGCGCTCTATCTAAGTACAGACGTATTATCAACGTAATTTTATGTTATTTTTTATATTACGGAATTGTCTCAGAGGTTAATTACGACCATGATATTTACCATGTACTGAATCGGTATTAATTTTTGTTTGATTATTGTTTGAGTATATTGAGATTTATGATCATAAAAGAGTCTACAATTCACTGTACAAAAACAGAGGTAAATTTACTCTACATGTAATGGAAGCTAATTACCTCTACAAGTGAGGGAAAATTACTCAACACGTGTCAAGGAAAGTTACTCAACTGGTACCGTAATGTTTCATTACATATTGGTCCAAGTCCTCTAGGACAATTTGACATAACGCCCGAGCGAAACTTCCGAGTGGTTTATGTGGCGAATACACTACCTTGCGGAAATTTCCACACATATTCGGAAATCAGATTTCCTTATAAAGGTTGGGGAATCTTACCATACATATGAAGAGTAACATTACTAACATTTTTACAGTGTTGAACTACAAGAGCGAAATACTTTTTTTTTTCTGAATTCGAGCGGTCTTAGAATGACGTATAGTTTTTGCCTTTTAATATATTTGCCCCTACCTCTTCTGTATGAAAATATGGTGACATCATCGATTCCAGCTGTAGAGTAGTGTGGACTATATCGAAAATCTACAGTTGTAAAATTAAGAAGAAAATATTTTCTTTTCACTTGGTAGGGTTCACTGGAAATTGCCGTAATGTTTATGTGTGCACTGTGTTGTACGTAAAACTGATATAATATTATTATTTTGTTTTATTGTGTTTTGAGTTGGAATTGTTTCTTTAGGGAGACCAAACAGTTGCTACACTGTCTGAGACGATCCCACTGTATTGCTCAAGTGTTAAGTATGTCGTGTACATGTGTCAAACAACCCCCTCCGTTTTTCACAAAGTCTTAAATAAGGTTGCTACGGTAAATAGTAAACGCCACAGTTTCAACTGACGGAAGAGCGTCTTGACCCTTACTTGCATTTGAACTTGCACAGAAGTTCCAAGCAATTTTTAGATCTGAAACATGGAAGTAAATGTACTTTCGTGAGATTTAAGTATTTCAAACCTCTGCTATCATGCAACTTGTGCATACTGCATCCATAATGATATTAACATATAGTATATTAACGTGATCTTGTGGGCAAATCTAAATATATTTTCCCTCTGCTTCGTAGGAAAAACTTTTTTTTATTTCCTTCTTTTTTGGTGGCCTTGGATGTTGATTTTAATTCCCTCTCCTTCAACGTTCTTCACTGTATCTAGAGTTGACGAAAATTTGCTTTCTCGGTAATTTTCAAGCCATTTTACTGCTCTACATAACACATGTTCAATTTGCCACATTAAGTGCCTTATACATTCTATCTTGAGGGAATACCGTACCGTATCAGCACGGAGTATATAAACTCATAAGGTTATATTAATTTTGAAGATTGGCACTTGCTGACCATTTCTCAGTCTGTGAATTTTTCACACATACCCAGCAAAACATTGTAAACGTTGTTCAGCTGATATATTACATTATTCGCATATTCAACTTCAAGTGGGTCTTGTGAGTGCTCTGTGTCAAGCTGGTGACTGAGAAAATTGAGTAAGAGTCTGTTAAATGTAAAGTGAGATTGGTCAGCACTCAACATCTAGGTCTTTAGTGCTGGTGATGGGTGACCTGATGTGAGTATGGAGCAATGCTGGAATGAATTGGTGGTGGGAAACGAGAGATCCCCGAGAAAACCCACCGATCAGCGGCATAGTCCTGCACGATTCCCACATGTGAAAATCTGGGGACCGACCCCGCCAGGAATCGAACCCGGATCGCCTTGGTGGCTACTTACTGTGTTGTGACCAATCAGTAGAGACATGAACTTTTCGCGAAAAGAAATTTGCCTCACTATGTGTCAGTGACTTGTGTGCATGTCTGCAGACTTGCTTCACGGTCAGAGATTGGACGTTTTGACATTCGTGTATCGTGGGGTTTTACACGCAAATCACAGACGTGTGGTGTTACAGTAACCTTATTGTGATTGGTACAGTCAAATGAGAAACGTCACAGTTCAAAGGCACGCTGCCAATATATATGAAGCAGAACTGCAGACGTGCACATAAGGCACTGGAACAAAGTGGGGCAAAATTCTTTTCGCGAAAAGTTCATGTGTCTACCAATCAGTAATAAGCCACACCTACATGCCAGCGTGTCAGTGGCTGTAGCGTCAACTAGCGCAAAGCCCTGTACAGTTCTCTGCAACTAGTGCCTTATCTGCCAACAACCCTAGAGCCTCTACCGGTACCAAAGCTGACCATCAATGGCACGTCTTATGGTCAAAGAGTTGTTATTGATAGAGCACAGCTATGTATGTTCGCCACGCGGCAAGCCAGTTGTCCGAGGTCACAGAATCGAACTCTATGTATGATGTGTGACCATATGCGCGACAATAACTGACCTCTCAGTACAAAATCACGCGCGCTGAAATGCATCTCTGAAAGCACTTCCGCGTCAGCGCTTTTTCAAGTAAACAAGCTGATAAGTCTGCGTTATTCGACGATCTGTGATTGGCTGTCACTGTGTGGGAGGTTAGACTATAAACATTTTTTATTTAATTCCCAGGGCAATGTCAGTGGCTTCGACCGGTCCGCGAGAACGAGCTCAAAGTTCATACCGAAGTTGACTAAAATAAAAAAATCCAAGATAAAATCCGTGAAGCAGACGTCTCATCGCCGTATTAACGTTAGCTTAGGTCTCTTATTCGGGTCTAATTTTTATCCCCGCAGTCGGCAACAAATTGTGAGTGAGTGAGAGATTTTTGGTTCATCGCTTAACATCTAGGTATTAAGCGCAGGTGAGGAGTGACATTAGATGAGTATAGAGCAGCACCGGAATTAAAAATGGGGGAGGGTCATGAGATCCCCGAGAAAACCCGCCGACCAACGGCATCGTCCGGCACTACGATTCCCACATGCGACCGACCAGGATCGCGGTCCCATTAAACTGTGAGTTAACTCATGACTGTGACCTGACAGATAAGACTGACGGAGAGGAGGTTGTACTCACCCAGTTATGTTCAGTTATACATGTTATAGCGCATTTAACACTGGCAAAGTCTGGTTCGTTTCTACAATTTCGTTCTGGCTAGGACAAGAAGAAACATTTTAACTAACAAATTTGTAATCTGTAGAGCCG
>PNEQ01112330.1:84406-98189 GCA_003012365.1 Medauroidea extradentata
CACCTGCAACTCTGCTACATCGTCTGTGGTTGGATGATTTTACTCTCACTTGCCTTGGCAAATTATAGACGTACAGACTCACAATAATCTTATTCTGATTGGTGCAGTAAAATGAGAAACGTGTCTGAACAAAGACACGCTGCCAATAACCTTGAAACAGAACTGCCGATGTGCACGTGAGTCACTGAAACAAAGTGGGGCAAAATTCTTTTCGCGACAAGGGCAAAATTCTTTTCGCGACAAAATCGTGGCCCTAGTAATCTGTGTGTTTTGTTGGATATGCGTCATTGTTAAGATCTTGCCGGGTCGCAGAATACCCACAAAGATGACTAAGTACGAGAACATGACCAGCAAGATACATAAACGAAGAAACAAACCAGAAAAGCCAGAAATTACCGTAGTCAACAAACATACACATATTGCCGAAATAAGGCATATAGTTAGTGTTTAAGGCCTTGCTGTTAGTTTCTACTGGTTTTGTGATTATTATTTTTTAAACTTAAACGACAGCAGATATGAAAAGTATGTCTGGCAGTTTTGCTTAAAATGTTTTTTTTTGCCGTGATAGCTAATTTATTTCAAAGCAAGAAATTATACGGTATCTACTAAAAAGTCAATTAACCAGAATTTAGTTTGTTACATAATTAGTTAAAACCATAGTATTTACTGCCATGAAAAAATCAGCCAAAATGCCAGACAGGTTCTTCGTATCCGCTCTCGTTTAAGATTTTAAAAAAATTATTATCACAAAAACACCAGAAACTAAAGAGCATGCTTTAATGGAAATAAAAAAACTAAATTGGAAAAATAAAAAAGACCAGGACCAAATAAGGTAGCCTTTATCAATGCTCTTTGTTTGGTCCTTGTCTGTTTGATTTTCCCTTTTCGGTTTATCCCCCCCCCCCACCCAATTATACACTTAGGCCTATATTCACCTCACTACACGACTCATGTTCCCACCTCTACTTATTCTGAGATTTTTCAGAGGAATTATCAGAAGCACACTTGCGGATAAACTTAAACACACACACACCCTCTCTCTCAAATGTTTCCACATTTCGGAATTATTTATATGTTTGTTTACTAAGCCATGTCTGACTTTCCTGTTTTATTTAATCATTTTTATACTGTCCATCTTGTGCTTAGTATTTTTTTTTATCTAACTGCGGGTTTTCTACTACTCAAACATCTGCTATCAAAAACTTATCCAACAAAACACGCCAGTTGGTCGTACACCCCCACTGCAAAAATCATTCTATGATCTCTATGGTTTTATTGTTTAGTAAATAAATTAATGAAACCTTTATATTTATCTTGCATACTATGCTATATTTACTGTGATGGACACTTTATGGAACAAATTTCAGAATTTGAGTGAACATAGTAAACAATAAATAAGTCACATAGTGTTATGAACGGAACTGGTTTCCGTTACGCTAACTGATGTGAATACAATGTCAATATGGCCAAAGTCGTTCCGTTACTCAGCGTTTTTCGTCTTTGAACGTGTTACGGAACAACTCCGGTTGAAAAAGAAAACAACCTGAACCTTAACTGATTCAACAACTGACATATTTACTCTACACATTAAAATTCAAAATTCAAATTTAAACCTACCTTGTCCTCTGGTGCCTCCGCCAATGTGTCAATATTTTTGCACATTAAGATGAACATACTTCAACTCTAACAAACAGCAGTTGTCTTCACATCGGCACGTATTCAAAAAGTTTCCACCATTGTGACGTCATTCACAAATTGCTTCTGCTTCAGATCTCTCGGACGTTTTATGCAGAAGATTTGCCGAAGTTTGATGACGTCATTTGTACACTGCTGCGCCTGTATCCTTTGAATGGAATTTTGCGCAATTAGTACATTATGTGAGTAACGGACTTCAACCCCAATTTCAATTACATTGAATTTCGAATTCAGGAGTTTTGCGCCATTTAGTTTAAAACTCAGACAAAATATTTAAGGAATGCAATGAGCAGTGGGTAATTACTATGTACAGAAAATGCACTACAAGGTGAGTAGATTTTACTAGAACTGCAATGAATTCAATGGTTCCAATGGTTAACTATTGTTTACGTCTCTGTCCATTTTTATAACCCGTAATAAAAATCTCTGGTTCGCACTTAATTGGAAATTTTTGAAATCAACATAGGTCATCGTCCATGGTTAATTAGCTGTTATCGTAACTCAACTGTGAATAACATAAGCAGACTAAGTACAAAGTTTAACTTGTGATCACTTTGAAATTTTCCATTTATTTTTATTTACATAAAACCGATTCTGATAAGAGCTAGTATTTACCCGAACCGTTCCTCTAGCCGTTCGTTATTTCAGCGTAGTTTTGCAACTTTGTAGGATATTTCCAGATAAATCTACATCATAACTACCTAGCCTTTCTGCAGTAATAATCGAATGACAATCATAACTTACGCATTATATGTCGAAATTTGTTTGTGTTATTTGATCCGCAATACATGGAAACTAATGAAAACAGACATGCCAGTGTTGGTGTCTGCATTTGGCATAATGATACACAGTGAGTGCAATGAAAATAGAAACTAGAAACTCGCTGTGCCTACGTACGCCTCTTCAAAAAAAAATGGGGATCAGTAAACCGAATCGTGCTCAGTCACCATTTGTCACATAGCTCAAAGCGTTTAGTTGGCATGCAGTCTTTGCGTCATCGGCTTTCCCCAACGTGACTTGAAACGAACACACTTTTTACGTATTTTTGTTAATATTACATGCGTCTCGATGAAATCTGTGAGGTTTCCGTGTAGAAAACCTAGATTTGAAAACTATTTATGTTAATAGCTTTTTAAGGTATCTTTCACTCTTAAGGGTACCGCCTACCTGCGCGCTAGAGACTAAGAAGCGATGGAGCTCTAAGGGCGAGACTGAAGCACGTCTCAAATGCCGCATTTTTTTCAATATTGCGCTTTAAGCGATGACCACATAATTTTATTGGTGGAGATGGAAAGTCTCTGTAGAAAAATGTATTGAACATTTTTATCTGAGTTCCGTGTACATCAGCTAGAACATTTTGAGGTACGGCAGTCTGAACAGGCCGTTTAATCTATGTTGAAGAGCTTACAAACATTGTTTTAATGAGCATGGTGTCGTAACAATTACATTCCGACCTTGTCCCTTTCGTGCTTTGTCACAAGGGCCGGGGGGAGGAACAGCTTAGTTATAAACGTATTTCCCCGTACTTTACAGCGCATTTGAAACGCGTAGGTAGGCGTCATTCGTTTTCATTCAATGCCACATAGGCCTACCATTGCTGTAACCAAAGAGATAAACCAATAAGACAATCATACTTCGAAACTCAGTGGAGTATGAGTCGTGTGCATTTTATCGGTACAAACATGAACTAGTTAGAAGTTATTGGTTTGTGGACATACGCCATCGCTCATGTTTTGCTGATCAAACCTGTGTTGAATGACAAAGTACGAAAACAAAACAAAGAAAAACAAATACAAAACACACACAAAAATAAAAAAAAAGCTTTTTTTTTTCTGTTTTTGTGTGTGTTTTATATTTGTTTTTTCTTGTTCGTTTTCGTACTTTGTCATTTAACACAGGTTTGACCAGCAAACCATGGGCAATGGCGTATGTCTACAAATCAATAAAGTCTAACTGTAAACTCTCATTGCAAAAAAAAACATTTAAAAATCTCAAACATTAACTAGCCCCCAACAATGGTTGGGAAATCCTTTAGTAATATTTTAACGATTATACCATACAGAGACTGTACCAACAGGTACGAAATGTATTTTAAATGTTTCTCTCTCACGATTAGACACCATTAATATAAATTTCCCCCTCCCTTTTTTTAACAGCGTGTTTTCTGTTAAAGCCGTACAACGCTTTTCACTGGCGTGTAACCAACAGTTCCGACTACAGTGAGGAAGTAAGAGATGTGTGGCACGCCTTCACGCGAGGTATTGCAGGTAATCACATCGAGGAGCGAAGAAAGGAAGGAGGTCAAGGGATGTGATGTCTCGTTGTAGGCCGCATCCTGTTGCCTGAGGCTGTGAAATGTAGGGCATTGTCTGCGCTGTACACAGTTTTGTGCGTTGCGGGCAGTCTATGTGGCAGGGGGAGTATGTTCTTGGATCGTGCGGCTGGGTATCGCGTCCCTATTACTCTCTCTCTCTCTCTCTCTCTCTCTCTTGCTGTTTCTCTCTCACGACCGAGCACGCACATTCGAGGGGACCCGGGTCTTATTCTCTGTCAGTCCATCGTGATTTCAGTTTTCGTACTATTTTAAAAAAACACTCCACGCAAACGCTGGGAAGAGTCCTCCCTACAGGCCATGGCTGATGTAGTCCCCGTATCCTGCCTGTCTAAACCACAGGTTACGTATTTAATGACTTCGCTGCCGAGAACACGTGATGGATAATCCTCGACTCAAAGCTTGACTCCAGTAAAGTATACTGAATGGCAAATTAAGGTGGCCACACAAGCCAAACAATTTTACTTAGAAAACTTAGATTTTATGGGTGGGTTCACTTCAGGCGTAGGCAAGATCTAAGGAAAAAATTTTCTATATTCGACCCGTAAAGACGTGAAAAGGGGTTAAATGTGTTTGCTAGCAATACATTTTTTTGGCTTATTTTGACACAAAAATGTTTGTTATTTCAGGGGAGGGGGAATCAAAATCTGTTTGTTGTATTGCAACAGAAAAATGCAGATACAAACCTTGATATATAAGTGTTAAAATTGCCCAAATGAATGTTTGATATATGTATTAATTTGCGTTAAAAAAATATTTTCGGAACCACTGTTAAACTAAAGAGCGAGGCCTTAAGGAAATATCACAGTATTCGCTAGGAAACCATGATACACCGAAATCAGGATGGCCGGAGCCGAGGATGGAACCCGGGTCCTCCCGAATATTAGTCGAATGTGTTACCGTTACGCCACCTACCACGGAGAGGTAGCGGAATATGATGAGCGAGGGGAAACGGGAGTACCATGAGAAAACCTGTTAGTCTATGGTAACATCCGCCATAAAAAATCGCGGTCCAACCCCGCCGGGAATCGAACCCGGATCGTACTGCGAGTGCTCTAGCCACTGCGCCAATCGCGGCCCGTTGGATCGATTGGCACAAGGCTAGGGAATGGAAAAATGCATGCATTCAGTGACCCGTATCATGCTAATATACAATGTCATATGCATACTTAAGCCTCGTTTATTCGTTCATTATCTGCTGTATGAATGAGAAGCAGCTTATGGAAAATGGTTGTGGCTTGAGTATACACAGGATAGTGGATTCTAACATGCTCTCACTGAACTTGCTAAATGTTCCTTTTCCTACACACTGCAACTGCTTATAGCTGCAATCAAACGACGCACACTACTGTATCTAAAATCTGTGCACGTGATGTAACATAACAAAGACTCCCATCACGTGATGAACTTTTATGTCATCCTTGAGTGTTCGCTATGGTTGTGCATATTGCTCTATCTGGTAGTCGTGACTGCGTTGCCATTTCCAGATGTCTGTTCGAAAATTGGAAATATGTATCTACTCGTGACTATCCGTCAACACGCAACTAGAAGTTTTATAAATAATTGGTAAAAATTAAAATTTACTCCGTTAAAAACGTAGCAATAACATTCAAAACGCATAAAAGCAAGGCAAAAAATAGATTACACAATATGAGTAAGAGTATTATTGTTTCACTGATAAATAAATAATTAGTAGGTACAGGAAAATATCGCAATTTCAATTACCTGCAGGCTAGAATCCATTTTTCTATACACACTCAAGCCCCGTCTATTCGTTCACGGTCTGCTGTTCCATTAAGTAGCAGCTAGTTGACAAACGGTCGGGGCTTGAGTAAGCATAGGACAATAGATGCTAGCCTGAAGGTCATATAATTCGCGAAATATTCCTGTCCCTAGTCATTGGAGTCTGGCAATATTCGCGGGTTCGCTGACCTGTAGGCTAGGTTGTAAGGACATATGTTCTCATGCAGACAGCAGTGACTCATTGGCTGCTCTGACACAGTGATGCCACATGATTGGCCCTGCGTTCAGTTGCTTCTTTATTGCCTGAGGTGTCAAATAAGTCAAGAGCCAATAGTAAAAGTGGCACGAAGGGGGGATTAATCCCTGTCAGATCGGATTTACGGTTTTTCATATAAATCAGAGAATAAAGATATTGTTTTACTTTTCTCACGTTGACAAGGCTTCGTTTATTGTTTTATTTATTTATTGGAATCCGTATGGCATTGTTTCTGTACTTTTGTGACATCTGCACCCTCGTAAATAAAGCAATTTTTCCTTGTCAGCTGTTTCCCATTGCAAAATAATGAATGTATTATGGTTCCAACAATTTTAGAAAATCTATTAATTATTTAGACGTGCCCTGTCGTGACATGTATTTTGATACATCGACTGGAATATAAGTTATCTAAAAGAAACGGATAAATACAAGGTGGTAGGAATCAATACCCCGTGAGTAGAGATGATGGTTTCTCGCGGGAAAACTTGACTGTTGGCTCGATTTCAACACACGTTCAGCTTACCAAAATATTACTGGCTTTAGCTTGGAGCTATTACCCTATTTGACTGAGCCAATAAGAATCCCGATATTGTAATATATTATTTTATATTATTGATAGAGATGGTGGTTTATCGCGGGAAAACTTGACTATTTGCTAGGCTTCAACATACGTTCAACTTATCAAAAGATTACTGGCTTTTCCTTGTACGTGGAGCTACTGCCCTATTTGACTGAGCCAATAAGAATGCCGCTATTTTAATATTTAATGCATGTTATTGGTCTGCAGACAGCTACGTTGTGTCCGTGTTTTCAAGGCTATGTTGACACAAAATATTTTCGCGATATACCATCATCTCTACCCGTAAGTGTAAAAGAAAACGGGAATATTTCCGGTCCGTAAATATCGTATGAGTATGAGAAGGGCCCCTGAGGGCGGGGGTATCACACCCAGAGTTGCAGAATTCTTACCGGGCGCCCGCAGACATATATTTGCCCTGAAGAATGACGTGGAATGAGGTCCTACAATGGAGAAGCGCCGGAATGTGAAGGGCGGGAGAAACGGGAGATCTCCAAGAAATCCCTCCGACCATCGGCATCGTCTGGCATTATTCTCACATGTGAAAGTCCAGGGACCGACCCCGCCGGGAGTCGAACCCGGATCGCCTTGGTGGGAAGCGGGTGGTCTGACCACTCGTCCGTCGCGGCCCCGTTTCACTGATTACTGAATAGTATTCACAGTTCTTATCAGATCCTTGTTAGCTCTTCTCCTACCTCAGAACGTAAGTATTGAGTCAACACTGCGAAGTTAGACAAGTAAACGCGATTTGTTCAGCCATGTTACCTAAAAATAAAATTATTTAATTGGCCAGTAAATGGAATGATCTCCTACTTTTGCTAAGACTGTTTAATATATTCATTTAACTTAATGATCTCGCGGCCTGATTAAATTGAATATAGCCTGCCTCCCTAGCGTGGTCCGTGGCATGCCGGCTTACGGTGTGTGAGGTTCTGGGTTCAAATTCCAGCACGAGCATGGATGTTCGCGTCATTTACTTAGGTTTAGATAGAGTGTAAGCCGTCACTTACTAAGTCTAACGGCAAAAACCGCGGGACGTAAATAAACCCTTTAAATAAAAAATATATGAAAATGTAATTAATTGATATTTTGGGTAGTCGAATATGTCTTTATTAAAGCGTAATAAATATATGTGTGCAAATTTTGTTTTATTGTTTACCGACAGGGTAGAATCTACTATCCTATACTCACCCGAACAAACTTCGAAACGTTATTGGGTCTTCGTATCTTTGTGTGTCCGCATTACAGAATAGTGGGCACTTTACGGTTGACATTATTTCATTGCTTGAGAAAGACATTCTGACAAACTGTCCGCCAACAGCAGAAGTCAAATGAGCCCACAGTAACTTGGGGTCCAATCTGCTGTCAGATGACAACGCGAAATGAATATGTTGTAGTAATAAACCTTGCAAAATACGAGGAACTGTTGATCGTTCTTTAGGGGGTATGGAACGGTAATATGTCGAGCGAACGACTGGAATACTCATTCCTCGATAAAATCTAAAGTACTCATCATAATTCGATGGGACATCTTACCGTCAATACCCCTTAACGGCGTTCACGTAGCAAAAATTCATAACTTTGTATTTGCACGGCATAGTGATCGCTTTATAGACGTTACTTGTGACTACATTTTTCGCTTGTGAACATTTTTTAACTCTCATACATTTCCCGTAGAGACATTACAAAGTCAAAATATGCAAGGTACGGGAAAGTGGAAGAAATAAAAACCAAGTGTCTTACTCGAATGAAATACTTTACACTAAAATTAGAGATTATGGACAATATGCTAAAATATTTAAAGATATACAATGAGATTCCTTTGTACTTTTTAAAAAAAATCTCAAAATGATTTACTTCATGTATGGCAGTTTTTTTTTAAATACGAAAGAACTGTTGAATGTTTTTAAATATTTCAGCATATAACCCATAATATATAATTTCAGTGTAAATTACTTCATTTGAGTTAGACACTTGGTTTTCGTTGTTCCCGTAACTTGCGAATTCTGACTTTGGAATGCTGCTATGGATAAACGGTGACAGCTAAATAATTTTTACAAGTGTCAAATGTAGTGATAAGAAATAAATGTCTGTAAAGCGAACAAACACTATGTCGTGCAAATATAAAATTATTAGAGAGCCGGAAATTTTGCGGGTTCAACGACCTATCGGCTGGACTCCACAGTCGCTGTCCTCAGCTACTTGTCCACTGTCTGCTGCTCCAGTGAGTGGCTAGTTTAACTTCTAACAAGCCATAGTGTCAGTAAGTAGGGTGTTTTTATGTAGGCTTGCTATTGGTCCTTCCTACTCGAGGACATCTTTCATAAACGGCAGTACAATCGGGAGAGTAAATTTTTTGTACAGGAGTTTGAAGTCTAACTTAGTCTCAAATGAATTCGCGGAATTTCCGGGTTTATAAAAATTATCCATATTTGCCAAGAGGTCATCCTTAAGAACCCCAGTAAGTTACTACTTAAATTGCTAAATCTAAGTTACCAACTAGAAAACGGCCTAAGATTTCAAAGGCTCTCGGTATTAGAATAAATATGCGGTGTTTCGTTTGAATATTTTTTTTTTTTTAATCTGAAAGTTGACGTGACCGGTAGGAACTGGTTGTGTGAGGCAACTTTCGCTGTTAAAAATCAGCTGTCAGAGAGCGTTAAGCGCCAGCTGTTAGCGCGTCGTGTAAAAGAGAACGTGTCCTTGACACGGAGAGGGTTCACTTGACGAATCGTCTGTTGTTTGACGCACGTGCATGCGACCTGTTTGAATGCTAGTAGCGTGTCAGCGTGAATCGACTCTTTTTCCTGCCGAGTTGAAGAACTTAATTATTTAGTGCGCATGTCCAGCGGTCGGAACGAAGACCGAGGTTAAACTTAAGGCTCGGTTTCAGACGCCATATTGAATATTATTATTTTTTGCTTTTTTGGAATTCTGAGAAGATAAATGTTAAATATGCGATCATACCTCAAATTATATTTACATTTTGCTACAGTGCAGACCTTGCGATTTAGCTGTCAACTTATAATTACACCGCAATTTGTTGGGCATATTATGAATATAAAAAAATTTACCACACAAATTTCAACGTAATTATAAGTTAGCAGCTAAATCTCAAGGTCTGTACTGTAGCGAAATGTAAATAGAATTTGAGGTGTAATCGCATATTCAACATTTTTCTTCTCAGAATTCCAAAAAAGTGAAAAATAATATAATTCAATACGGCGACTGAAACCGAGCCTTAACCTATTCAGGCTAACCAAGGCTGTGTTCCGATATATAGCTTAGTGGAGCGCTGTCGATCATTTCGTGTTCAACGAGCCATTAAAAATTAAATCTTGTCTATCACATATGTAAACATTTTAATATTTTTTATCGGGTTCCTGACTAGTTACTACCAATTTAAATATAGCTGAAGGAATATACCCTGTATGTACAAACAAAAGCGATCGATAGAGATGATGGTTAATTGCGGGAAAACTTGACGGCTTGCTAAGTTTCAACGTACGTTCAGCTTACCAAAATGTTATTGGCTTTCGCTTGTAAGTGGAGCTGTTATCCTATTTGACTGAGTCAATAAGAATCCCGCTATCGATAGAGACGGGAAAAATTGGCGAGTTCACTGACATGTAGGCTAGCCTCCAAGAACATGTGTGTATTCAAGCAGACATTATCTGCTCACTGGCTGCTCGATGACGCAATGATATGGGCCTGCTTGTAGTTTCTTCTGTACTATTGGCTAAGCTACTTCCAGGAAGTGTCAAATAAGTCACGGGACAATTGCGAACGTGGCACGAACTTACAGTTGCTGGAATTCTAGCTTGGGGCCAAAAGAAAACGCGAATTGTTCAGGTCTCTAGAAATTGTAATATTTTATGCCTGTTCTTGGTCTGCAGACAGCCGCGTTGTGTCAGACGTGTATTACCGAATCATGTATGTCTGAGGGCCGGAAAATTACGCGGATTCAATTACCTGCATGTTAGAATCCATTGTACTATGCATACTCAAGCCCCGACCAGTTGTCCACTAGCTGCTACTCAGTGGAACAACAGACAATGAACAACTAGACGGTACTTGAATATTCATAGGACAATGGATTCTAGCCTGGAGGTCATTGAATCCTCGAAATATTCTGGCCTCTATATATGTCGCAAAGAACTACAGTGTTTTCAAGGGTATGTTATAGTACAAAAATTTTCGCGATATACCATCATCTCAAGCGATCGATAATTTATTTTTTAATTGCTTCAATTTCACGTTTATTGTAAATATCTGGCATAAGACACATGAAAATATATTTTCATGTTTTTTTTTAGCTCGTTTTAATGCGGCTTAGTAACTACAAATATTTTGCTATAAGTAGAGCCAGTGATTTTTGGTGAAAAGAATTCTGCAACAATTTGTTTCACTGCCTTATGTGAACACCTGTTTTCCTGCTTCATGGTCAGTGATTGACTGTTTTTAACTCTCAACATATTTGGCATCTACCCGCAAATCGCAGACGTGTGGTGTCCCAGTGACGTTATTCTCATTGGCACAGTCAAATGGGTGTCGCCTCTACACGAATACACGCTGCCAATAACTACATACCAGAGCTGCAGATGTGAACGTGAGGCATTGAAACAAAATATTGCATAATTCTTTTCACCAAAAATCATTGCCTCTATTCATGGTCAGATATTGGAAGTTTTTAACACTCAACGTCTCGGGGTCCTACCTCAAATCACGGACTTATGCTGTCGCGGTAACATTGTTCTGGTTGGTACAGTCAAATGAGCCACACCTCTGCCCCATTATATTCTGCCAATAATCACGAACCATAGTTGCAGGTGTGCACGTAAGGCACTGGAACAAGTTGTTGTGAAATTCTTTTCGCCAAAAATTACTGGGTGTAGCCATAACTAGTTTTTATCTCTACGAATTCCAAGTACAAAGCACCGATCATACACTGATAAATACAAACTAACCTCTATCCCAGTCTTGTAAAGAGTTATTTAAATTTAATTTTTTTTTGTTGCGTACCTTTGAAGATCGCTGAACCTTCGAAGCGGAGTGGGAGTGGTGGCTGCAGCTGTGGTCATGAAGAAAGAGTCTATACAGGATGTATCAGTACTAGTGGTTACAAACTTTCAGGAGACATAGAGTACACCCAGACGATGGGAAATCACATAGAAATGCATGGACGGAAACGCTTTCCTGCGACACAAAACACAAGAAAGAAAGGACACTAACAAGAGGAGAAAATATATTTATTAATCCTAATACGGCAAAAGTGCTGGGAAGTCTTTGTCTGGTGATAACGATCTATGTCTCTTTATGTTCTTCTTTTTAGTTTTTTTGCTGTATCAAGGATAATAAGTATGTTTTCTTCTCTTGTTCGTGTACTTTCATTCCTGTTTTTTGTGTCGTCACTACCGCGCCAGGAAAGCATTTCCGACCATGCATTTCTATGTGATTTCCCATCGTCTGGGTATACTCTACCTCTCCTGAAAGTTGGTAACCGCTGTACTGATGCATCCTGTATATTAAGAAACGACCCCAACGTTCGTCTGAAGAGATTTCTAAAGAAGGAAAAAACACCTGGGAAATCAATATCAGTTTGGTAAGATCGGGGACTGAACTGCCAATAAACTGGGAACGACGATAGCACGATGGCGGTGTGTCGGAAGACCAAATCATACTTGCAGAGTTGAGTAAACGCACGGATACTTGTGTATCCACAGTGTATTTAAGTTTCAGCCTTCGCTGGAAAACAATTTCAAGAAGCCCTTGGCGAATGTAGTATTTATAACGACATTGTAAACTTGTGAGGCGTCGAGGCCTTGTTGAGAAACGCTTATGAAGCTGCGATATACAAATATTTGCACTAGTGCCGGTCTGAGTAGTGTGTATTCTCTCTCTCTCTCTCTCTCTTTTTTTTTTTTTTTTTTCGCATGCGCGTGTGTACTTGAGAGGGGATTTATTTACGGTATTCTTCAAAGAGAGACGTCAGGCGGAGCTTGTGTAATGCACTGTTTACGTATTTAATTTACATGCGCGAGTGGTCGTAAGGAACGTAATACGCTTGTAGTCTAGCACGTGAGTTGAGTTACCTTTGTGTTATTTATTCACTCACACATGACAATCCGTATGCTTAAAGACTTCCGACAATTGTCCGGTTGAGCCGTATGCTTCGAGTTTGATCAATGCGAGGATTAGAAGAGGTACTTTGATAAAGAAAGAAAACATTTTTTCTTGAGTTCAGAAGTACACGTTACTTTTGTTCTCGTCATCCCAGTAAAAGTCAGGTACAAACTACCACATAAACGTCGTAGGCGTACAACATGGCCTTCGATCTAAACACCTACAATTACCATTTAAAGCAGCATTGGAACAAAGTGGTGCAGAGTTCATTTCTCCAAAAAGTCTAGTAATACAGAAGTAACTAAATGCGCACCCAATCATATGGTATCGATGACTCAGTTAAAAGTCTATGAATAACTATTGTCTGCTAGGGTACACGTACTATTCTGGGAGGCAAGCTGACAGGTCAGGGAACTCGTGAATTTTTCCTGTCTGTAGTAAATTTAATGTAAACATTTTAAAATATAACAAATCTTGTGACCTGACTGCCTACCTAGAAGTACGAATTGAAATACGGCCTTTTTCTTTCTGGTTGTCGCTACTTATGTGAAAGAATTAGTGTGCCTCCACATTCGTCATAAGGCGTTCACTCGGCCCTGAAAGGGTAAATATTTCAATCAAATTCGTTTAAAAAGTGAAGTTTTATTGCATTCAAAAAGTTAACTACGCCGTCAGCTTGCACGCATGCGTTCGTTCACAAGCAAACCAAACTTTGATCAAGAATCCTAGCCAGGTTACCAAAAGAAACTCAAAATTTGTATTTCATTATTTTTTAATGTGTCTATACACTGCAAGATTCAGCTCTTTACTTGCTTACAACTGTAATATTTATACACATTGAATATTACTCCAATACCGTGTGACAGGCCCATATGGTCGCCACCCCGATTTAGTATATTTAATAGTCATCAGTGTCAACCATCATAAATTAATGTGCAATAATAACTATGTCTTGCGACCATTCATTCTCCTCGTCATTGTATCACGATCACATTGCAATAGTTCTCATCGAAATGCCATTACTACACCAAGTTTTATGTTAAAAATAGGAAATTGT